>JAVJIF010005297.1:0-144112 GCA_038442645.1 Agave tequilana
TTCTCAGCTCCGCCTGGTGAGCATGCTTAGCACTCAGTGCTTTATTCACTAAATTCGTTTAGGCGAGTTGCTGCCGGATTCTCTACTCGTATCTTAATCCGAGTGCCCCGGTAGCCTCGCAGAGCGTATTAGTGTCTAAACTCTGTTTGCTGTCTGTACTTCCAGCTTGCTCAGCTCCGCTTTGTTGTGCTCAGCTACTATTCTACCCCATGCCATTACTTCATGCCTGACACCTGTCTATACTACTTGTCGTTTTCATATTACTTTTAACACATGTATATCACCTGTCAACTGATGTGTTATCACCTGACCTCAGACATGCTACTTCTTGGCAAGACCCCTCGTTTGATATGACTTGCCACCGGATTATTATCAATCTCTTGACATGACTGGTTACCTGTCTAATATCACCATCTTGTCATGCTATCCCTTGACACTCAGCATGATATACTTGACATGTGATTATCACATTTACGGGAACCCTGCCTTGTTATCTTGTACTATGTACAGTGACCTGATATCCTGTATCATGATCAGTGACCTGTTATCCTGTATTATATACAGTGACCAGAACTCCTGATTCCTGATCATGTCCTGTTCCTGTTATTCCCGTAAATTGATAATTAACCTAATAAATCGTAAAGGAACAACTTGCATCGGGTCGGGGAAACATGCGGCTATCAATATGTTCGTGTTTTACAGTGGTATTAGGCATGTGTAGGGCCGGAAAACTTGGTGGTCGGAGAAAGTGGTTTTAGCTGTAAAAGATTTCCTTGATTCAAGCGAAACGATTACGACCAAAAGAACTACTCTTCCTTCTTTTCCAGTTACAAGGGAGGGAGGATGTCTGAATCTTCCCTTTGTTTAATGCTGGGTTCTTCGTGTGGCGATGGAGAGTGAATCTTGTTCTCCGTTGACCAGATGACCGTCCTGGACCGTCGGGGGTCTTCTCTTCGGTCGGTAGAAAGAGTAACTCAGCTCCGTCTACCAAAACTCTCAAAGAGGAGGTAGGCGAAGAGCAGCTAGTACTCAGTAAGCTCGCTGAAGAGTCGTGCTTCTCTCTTGATGATCCTCCTGCCTGGATTCGATCGATTTTTGATGATGCCTTATCTCAAAGCTCTCTCTCTTCAAAACTCCAATCTTCTGCCCAAGCTTCGATCTTCTCAAGGTTCTCTCCCTTCTCCCAAAAACTCCGATCCTCTCTTCATAGCAAACAAGGCTATTTATAGGGATCTCAGGGGGTGAAGGTGCCTCCTGAAAACGCTCCCGAATGAGGGGCCACTACCCGCTACATGCGCGGTGACTGGCCCCGCAATCAGGGCAGTTGCAACTGAGACGCGGGCGTTGGGCCGAACGCGCCTTGAAGTTTGAGACGCGCGGCGTCGAGCCAAACGCGCCTTGAAGTTTGAGACGCGGGCTTCGGGCCTTCACGTCTGGATGCTGAGGCGCGGGCGTCGGGCCGACGCGCCTTGATGCTGAGACGCGGGCTTCGGGCCGACGCGTCTGACGTTGAGACGCGGGTGTAGAGCCAACGCGTCTTAATGCTGAGACGCGAGCATCGATTCCTCGCGTCTAGAGCTTGAGACTCTGCTTCCTTAATGGCTGGTCTGTTAGTCATTTTTAGACAGCCTACAGAACCCCCTCCAAAGTTTCTGATATTCCGCAGTTGAATGGGACGGATTTCGGAATACTTTGGATCTTAGCCGTGTTCGCCTTTATGACTGGACTGTTGATGCTTCGGGTTTGATCTTATCTGGAATTGGTCTTCGTGAGTGTACTGTTGAACTCTTTGAAGCCGTCAGAGTTGATCGTGTTTGAGTGTCTAGATACACAGTCTAGACCTCCCCGATTGCTTTTAGTCTGTCACGGGTGCGCTTTTGACCGGGAGTGGTTGGTTGTCTGTTTGCGTCAGTGTACTGTTGAACTGACTTTGCAGAAGCAGGAGACTAGACGCAGGTTCCTTGAAAAAGCAGAGACTGCTTTAAAGACGCGACTTCTTAGCGAGACGCGACCTTTTGCGATGAGAACGCGACCGATCTTCATAAGGCAGACGCGATTTTCTGGGTGCATTTATGCTGACGCTGACGGGGCATGTCCACCGAAGAGCCGCGTACTTTGGGGCGTGCGCCTGTGCCATGTCATGATTACGCCGCCAGCTGGCCTGGGGAAAAGGCGAGATTTCGCCTTTTGGCGCGCGGATCTCCCGGTTCATTAAGTGAACTGCTCCACGTGTCAACTTCTGACTTGTGGCGGGGTCGCGACGCATGATCTTCCCTGTTCAAACAATGATTTGGCTCCACGCGTCAGGCAGCGATTCGCTTCAGCGTTTATTGGGCCAAACGCTGCGTATCTTCGCGAATCTCCGTGCCTAAAAAAGGCAACAGTTGGAGAGATGTATCTTCTTCTCCGAACGAACGCATTCTCTGAGAAAAAGAACTTCCTTCTCTTGTTCAACTATTCATCTCCTCGCTCGGATTTCTTGATTTTCAATGGCTCCCAAGACGAAACCGACTGCATCGACCTCAAGGGCGACCGTCGCCGAGGCTGAGAGAGATGCTTCCTCTGCGCAGGAGGGTTTTTCCGAGGTAAAAATGCACCTTCGGTGTGGGTTCCGCCATTAAAACATGTTCATAGAACCCTAAGGACCTTTAACACAAGATCGTGTTTGATTCTCGGACGCTGTCCTTGAGATGATAATCGGGGCACGGGCCTGATGATCCGACGCTGGTGAACTCTGTACTCTGGGTCCTTCACTTAGAATATTTCTAATTGTGAAGGTCTTTGGACGCGATTTGTAGAACGCGGATTTGATCCATGCGTTCTGTGCCGCGTTTTTTGCCATCAGGCGCTGGCGTCCGAGTCCAAGCACTTTGAAATTTCACAAGTCTTGGTTTGCAGAACGCGGATTTGATCCTTGCGTTCTGTGTCTTCAACCGCCGATTTTGTAGAATCTGGCGTTTGAGTCCAAGTACTTCGAATTTTCATAAGTCTTGGTTTGTAGAACGCAGCTTTGCAGATCTGGACGCGGATTCGAAAAATTCCTGCGTCCAGTATCTCTTCTGCGTTTTGGTGCAAGTTCGCAGGTCTGGACGCGGATGATAACCCCTGCGTCCAATGTCTCGGCTGCGTTTTGAATTATGAACACTTAGCGTCTTCCCTTATTTTTGGCAAGTATCTGACCAAGTGCCTTTTTCTTTTGCAGTGCCGCATGTTTCAGGTTCACTTGCCAAGATGCACCATTTTGGCCGCGTGGGTGGTGCCGACCGAGGCTTGACCTTTGTGCAAAGAATGAGTGTCCCCGTGACTGCTAACCAGTTACTGGATCGCAGGCTCTCTAATGTGAACAGGAGAACCTTTCGGGCACTTATGACCGATGCTGCACTTAAAACGGATGACGGCGTCAGGTTGGAGAAGCCTGCCTTCTTCTTTGGGGATCATATCTATGATGATGGCCGTCGTGTGTCTGAGGGGACCTATAAATGGCTCCGTGAGATAAAGGCGGAAGATTCTTTCTTCCAGACATGGAGAGAATGTTCCCGATGTCCTACTTCCAACACATGTCTGTCCCCCAGAAGATGGAATGGGACATTTCCCAGTATATCCCTGAGATCGCCCTTGGTGACTTTGGCCTCCAAAAGGTAGACCGCCATGATAGTCATGACGGGTCAGTTGTCGGACTGTTCCCTGCGTCGTCCAAGCCTGAAATCCCAATTGGAGAGACCCCGGAGCTTGCTACCACCTTCCTCAATTCCTTCATAGAAGCAGGGGGTGACTATCCTGTCGACTTCCGTGCGTATGGGTGGGTCCATTCTCCAGAGAACTACTGGTGGGGCAGGATGGTGGGTTTTGTCCTTACCAATCTTGAGGGGCCGCTGAAGCGTGTGGGGCTGTACCCAGCAGTCAGGGCCGTGCAGTGGGGCGTCCCGATGAGTTCTCATAACTTCTTTGGGATTCTGGAGCGCTACAATCCTCGGACGGGGACATTCTTTACTCCGGTCGGAGAGATGGGCCTTGCCCTGCACGAGTTGTATGAGGTCTCCGGGTTGTCGTCAGGGGATATTCCTTACGAGGAATTTGTCCCAACCACCAGGGAAGCGCCTTTTGGAAAAAGAATCTCCTCAAGTGTATGAGACCTACTGGGAGGTGATGTGCCATTTCTACATCTGCGGCCAGACAACTGCCTGGAGGTCAGGAGGCGTCAAGCAACTATCCTGGGCTGATTATTTGTTTAATAATGTCAGCAATAAAGATCTCCCAGTAATCCGATTAGCTCCTAGTTCTGGTGGGGAAGTTGAAGACAGGATTGACGCAGCTTCTGACAAGTTCTACACCACGGAGTCGAACGAGGACGGCTTCGACCCTGACCTGGTCTTTGAGAGCTTTCACCATCAAGCCCGGACCCCTATTTCTGATCAGGCGCTGTTGGCGGGCTTCCTGATGTTGTGGCTGAAGAGGTGTGTGGTGCCCACGCTACCACATGAAGTTATTGTGGCAGATGTGGTGTACCCGGCGGTACTCTTGGCTCATGGCCACCCCATAGCCCTTCTTCCAGCCGTGGTGGCTGGTATTCAAAGCGGGCTGCGGGTGCTGACCAAGAGCTTCTGCGAACCCCCAAAGACTGCTAATTCTCGTGGGGAGCCGTATACCGACTCAGAGGGGAACCCGACGGTGAAGCACCCCAACCCGCGATTGAGCTGCCTTACACGTACCTCATGGCTTGGTACGTGATGCATTGCCCATCTCTAATGACGGCGGCGCGTGGGAGCGTGGATCATATCCCATTTGTGCAGCGGCTGGAACGTTCAGAGTGGCATGACACCTACCTGTATTACATTAGGAAGCGTCTTTCCTGTGCCGCCAATTACCAGCTCAACCGCTGCTTTCCAGAGGTTCAAGGTGCAGCCCCCGGGGAGCTGTTCACGGATGTCGCTGGGCGGGATGACTTCTCGCAATTGCCTGCTGGAGCCTTCTGGTGGTTGATCAATATACGACCAGGATATGTGCTGTTTCGCCAAGGAACTTCCTGCACTATCGAGCCGTATATGCCAAGTCGTTTTGCCCGACAATTTGGCTATGATCAGCTTTACGTCGGGAATCCCAATGCTCAACTTGCCTTTGACGGGAACCTGTTCGAAGGCGCTCGGGCTTGGTATTACAGTGTGGCTGGAGGGACGGGAGCAACGTTCCATCTACCCGACGAGGCGCCTAAGTGCCGTATGAGCTTCAGCTTCTGTATTTGGTACTCCCAAGCCGGCCAGACGCCAGATCTTATTCCGGAGTCTTCATGTCTTGAGAGTATCAATGCCAGTCTCGAGGAGAGGTCTGAATCCAGTAAACGTACTAAACTTCTCGACCAGTATCTGAAAGCTCAGAGGGAGGTCGAGAAACGATCGAGGAGGGGGCCCCCAGTAGTGAGGGCGGCACCGCGACCGGCAAGGGCAAAGCCGCAAGCGACGAGGGCGGAGCCACCAGCAATGAGAGTGGAGCCGCGACCGACAAGGAGGTCGAAGCAATTGGCGAGGAAGCGTCGTCGACGCTCTGCTTCTGTAGTTGAGCCTGCCCCAAAGAAGGCTCGGAGGGACTTAACGGCTGAAGTTTCTCAATCCAGAGCTATCTCTGCTGGAGTTGAGGCTCCTCCTGAAGGTATCCCTGTTAGAGTTGAGGAACCGCTGGAAGATGAAGATTTTCCAAGCTTGGTCCGTGCTCCTAGGTCGCGCAGCGAGACCGTGGAAGAAGGGGAGCTCGTTGAGCGACCCCTTGTTGCTGGTGATACCGAGTCACCGGAGGTTGACATAATGGGCGAGTCTCCTTCTGCTCATGAAGGGAGAGACGAGGTACAGCAGCAGCGGGGTCTCCTAGTGTCTTTATTTCCAATCCTCGGGCAGTCGACCCTAGTCCTACCACTGGAGTGATTGGGGGTAAGGCTCCTATTGCGGAGCTTCCTCGCGTGGCGCTATCGTCTTCTTCGTCATCAGGAGAAAGTGACTTTGAAGATAAAGTTGACTATGGCGATGAACCCGCTCTTCCTGATCAGGGCGGATTCTTTGACGTCTCGGAGGAGGAACAACATGAGGGTGAATTATCGACTGCGTTACCGCTGGCGATAATCCCTGCTGAAGGTACAACTTCTTCGCATGTCGAGGCGATGGAAACAGAGTTGACCCAGCCCAAGGGGATTGAGGCTTCGGCCGCTGAGATAACCTCGGAGGGGGCAGCTGTTGAAGTTGGGGAGCCTTCCCCTTTGCCAGGAGGGGAAACAACCATTGAGGCTGAGGAGGCTCTCACTCCGCTGGTGAAGAAGGCTACTGCTGAAGCTGGGGAGACCCCCATTCCACAGGACTCGACGCCTCTGGACCTCGAACCTAGTAAGGCAGCTCCGACTGAGGGGGCTCAGGTGGGGAGTCCGATGATCGGCACCCTTCCAGAAGGCCACACAGCTCAATCCTCGGTGGAAGTTTCTGAAGAGGTTGTACTTACAACTCCTTCATTGGTCGTGGAAGCTCCTGCAGAGGCAGCGCTCCAGGAAGCGCCAGTGGGTAGCCTTGCTCTTGCCACATCGATGGTCGGCACGGCTCTTGTGCGAGAAGACCCGCCCTATATCCCTTATCCCGTGACAGAAAAAGGGTCGGGAAGCTTCTTAGGCGGTGAAGACATGGGGAGCTGGCACGTCAGATGGTGCAACAATTCTTCACCTCGATGGGATCATGTATTGATCTCATCTTCCGTGGACACAGCACCTTCCAGTTCGCCCAGAGGCTTCTTGAAAATATGGCCGTGAGCGTCGAATTGGCGGGAGGCCCTTCACTTGCCAGGGCATGCCTGCGGGTGGTAGAGCAACTTGGAGATAACCTGCGGGAGCTGGAATTTTTGGAAGATGCTGGCTCTTCCGGTGAGGCCCAGGCCATCCTGACTAGACTCCTAGCTGCTCAGGAACGGGAGCGACAAGAGGCGGAGGCACAAATCGCTGCCGAGATCCGCGACCTTGAATATTCCAAGGCTAAATTTCAGAAATTAGCCGGAGATTCGAGGGAATCTGAGCTTAGTGTGCAGAGCACGGAGCAAGTCATCCTCAGAACTCGGGACATTATCGCCAAGGCGGAAGCTGTTCTTGCGCTAAATGAGGAGAAACTTGTCTCCCTCAAAAAGGAGCTTGAGGAGCAACGGGCTGCTACGGCGCGAGCTGAAGAGAGTCTGTCTCTGCAATCTTCCAGGGTGGACTCTCTGCGGATGCAACTGTCTGCCAGAAGTTTCTTATCTGAGGCGGAGCTGCGGGACCGGGCTATCATGGAGGCTGAGAGGACGCGCCAGCATGAGATTCACCGCCTTAGGGAACAAATCCGTTCCTTGGTGAACCAGGACATTTAGCCTTCTCTTTTTTTTGTAAAGAAAAGGGACACTCTTATGAGTGTATCCACTTCTATCATTTTTTGATATAATAGAAGTTTTCTTTAAAGCTTTTGTCCCAATTTCTTTGTCCTGTTGTGGATGAGTCCAACTCTTGATCACTAGTCGTGATTACTGAACTTAGGTAGGACTAAGTTCTTTTAATGAGACGCGGCATTAATCCCGTAGAATGAGACGTGGCATCAATCTATGGGGACTTTAGATTTCACCAAGTCTTTTTGACGAGACCAGCGGCGATCACAGAGTGAGACGCGGTCGTCAGTCTACCGGAACTTAGATTTTGCTAAGTCCTTTTACTGAGACGCAGCGTCAATCATAAAGTGAGACGCGGTCACCATTTCATAAGAACTTAGATTCTACTAAGTCCTTTGATGAGGCGCGGCGTCAATCACAAATCGGAACGCGGTCTTCTTGATGAGATGCGGCGTCAATCAAAAGATGAGACGCGGCATTGATCCGTAAAGTAAGACGCGGCTGTCAGTCCCTGGGGTGAGACGCAGCGTCAATCACAAGGTGAGACGCGGTTCTTAGTTCATGAGAACTTAGGCAGGACTAAGTCCTTTTGACAAGACGCAGCATCAATCCATAGGGAGACGCGGCCATCATTGTTTCATGAGACGCGGCATTCATTCAGGGAGACGCGGCTCTGAATAACGCGGATCTGCTTCTGCAAAGAAGGAAGCGGATCAGGCAGACGCGGGAGACGCAGCCTTGTGCCTTTCCCTTAATTCAAAAATGGATCAAGTGCTCTCTGAGGGGACGCGACTTTGACTCGCGCGGGCATCTTTCTGGGACGCGGATGTGCGGATAGTTCTTCAATCCGCGTCTGGGTGTAAACTCCCAGGCGTTACATACAGCCTGTCATAGGGATTTGGTGTGATCTTTAAATATCAGATGCGGATTTTCCGCTTTGTTTCCCGAAGCAGTTGTCCACGCGTCGGCTGCTGATTGGGCTTGAGTATTGATTCTCTTAAACAAGAAACCAGTGCGGGCGGTTGGAGATCAGCGCCAGCGGCGGTTCTCGAAGCAGCGTTACACGCGTCCGGCCCTTATTGGATCTTGGCAGTTGTGCAGTTATTAATGCCGGCAGTTCAGATTACGGGGCCATTAATCGCTATTATCAGGAGTTGCCTATAAATAGGGCACCCTTTCTCCCTTCAATCCTGCCTTTGGACTATTTTGTTTTTTGAGAGAGCGCTTTGAGAACCTTCATCTTCCTCAGACAATTGTCTCCATGGATGAGGATGGTTCTGAAGATGACCCAGGGCTTTTAAGCCCCTGTTTGGTCTCTTTAGGAGAAAACACCTCTTTGCCCTGTGACCGCGTTTGCGTCCTGGTGCAGAGAGTACAACTCTTGACGGAGATCTCCACGGGTATGCCGTTCGTTTCACCATGACATTTTAGATTCACCATGGCCTGTACCTTGGCTTCATGTCATCTGGACCCCCTCATGAAGTCTGCATTGGTGCACTCCTTCTGGAATTTGTACCATGGACCTGAACTTCTCCGGACGCGCGTGCAGGAATCTTTGGCCCTTGGTGTTGGCGCGTTTTATGGCTTGTGCCTTAGCGCGTTTCATGGCAATGCCTTAGCGCGTTTCATGGCCAATGCCTTGGACGAATTCCAAAAAAGGTTTCAGACCCGCACCTTGCAACTCCTGTTCATGGAGATGGCAATTTTCGGCGTCTGTGCCTTTTCGGCGTTTGTGCTCTTTGACCTAGGCACAGAATGGGACCGCGCGTTTGATTCGCGTTTGTCTCTGCTGACGCAACAGTTTGGCTTGCTGCACGTGTCATTCCTGCGTCTTGGTAGACTGCATGGATCATTCCCGCATTTGGCTGACTGCGTGGATCATTCCCGCGTTTGCCTCTGCTGACTTAGTTTTTCTCTGTTTACACTAAGCTGCAGATTGTTCTAATTCTCTCTTTTTGTTCCTTGCAGGCTTGCTGGGCCCTTGGAAGAATACTTCGGTCGGCGAACTCGTTCAACCTTCACCTATGAGAGAATATATTATGGTCCTCGTCACCTATAAGAGAGTATATTACATCTCTGACGAGGACCCAACCCTCGCCAAGGTCTCTTCAGATCTGGTGCAAGAGACGGATAGGCTGAGTACCGGCGAGGGTGGTCCGGCGGTTGCGGCGGCGGATGAGATCCTCTTCCTCTTCCACTCCAGAAGTCACATCAAGGACACTCCGTTGGATGGCCTGCTGGGGAAAGGGATGGTGATGAAAGCAGGACTTCTGCTGCCGCTGGACCTAGTGGAGGGTGGCATCCTTTGTGATGACTCCGAAACTTCTGCTCTCACCCCAAGAGTGACTCCATGTTTGTTGGATAGTCTACTAGGGAAAGAGACGCGCCTGAACGAAGGGTTGCAGGACCTTCTATTGCCACTGGACCTCAAGAACACCATTGCTCTTGGCTTGGTCAGCTAGGGCGCTTTCGAAGTTGGCGTCACGCATCAAAGTGCAACCGGCTCCAATTGTGCACCTGGGATCAGATGCGGTTTCAAGGAGTGAGTACGGCCTCTGAGAGAGAGGGACTTCTTTGTACTCCTTAATTGTAACACTCAATCTTACTGTATAAGAGAGCGTTTTGTACCACTTTCATATGCTTGAATATCAATAAAAGTGACACTTTTCTTTTTGCCTCTTTCTGTTGTCTTGAATGTTTTGTTTTAGAAGCAAAAGAATGATTTTGGTGGACCTGCCACTTTATAAAAGAAAGTGACAAGTAGAGTGTGTACCCCCAGAGAAGGTGAACTTTTATCAAGGATTTAGGATTAACTTGATTTAAGATCAGCTGGGGATTTTATGGAAGCATTGTTTATTGGTGTAATGTTAACCAACACTGCCTCCAAAATGAATTTGATACTCGGTTGGGAGAATATCAAATGAAACTAGACTCGTGGGAATCTAGTAAGATTTTTACCGTTAGAGGTGTGATATTAACTTAACGGTTTAGAAGTGGTCTTGTCAGAAGTGTAATGTTAACTTGACAAGGATGTGAGTTAGAGGTGTGATATTAACCTAACTCATCAGCATCTCAGTTTTATTTGGGAAAACTGAGGGTGTCACTGTCATAGGTGTGATGTTTAACTTAACAGTGATAGTAATGCTAGAGGTGTAATGTTGAACTTGGCATTAGTCGTCTCGGCTTAAAGAAGTCGAGGAAAGGTCATAGCCATAGGTGTATTGTTGAACTTAGCAATGACTCGGATGCTAGAAGTGTAGTGTTAACTTGGCATCGTCCGTTTCAGCTTCGATATGGAAGTCTGAAGAAAGGTGACTGTCAGAGGTGTGATATTAACTTGACAGGCACTCGAGGTACCGCTTAGAGGTGTAATGTTAACTTTAAACAGTAGTTTTGTCAGAGGTGTGATATTAACTTGACAAGAATTTGCTTACGATAGGAGCAATTTGAGGACCTGTCATTCTGTTGATGAGAATTGACAAGTGGAATTTGAAGTGCCAGAGGTATAGTGTTAACTTGGCAAATTTGAGAGTTTGTTACTCTATGCAGAGTTAACAAGCCAGGTTTGTACTCGACGAAGAGTATTCATTACCAGAGGTATAGTGTTAACATAGTAGTGATTGCATTTTGTGGTCCTACCATTCTATGGATGAGAATTGGTAAGGGATTTTTGGAGGGAAGAGTGGAATCAAGTCCACTTAGGATTTTTAGCAAACCCTCAGCTATCAACGGATTTGACATGCCTTTACCAACTACCGTTTGAGTTGGGCTAGCCATGCTATTCCCCTCAGCATGATGAGTTGTCGAGGACTTATATTGGGCTTAAAGGCCAACATTTTCCTCTATCCTTAGCCGTCGGAGGCGTCGGATCAAATGGGAACGTGTCCCTTAGGATTTTTAGCAAATCCTCAGCTGTCAACGGGTTTGACATGCCTTTACCAACTACCGTTTGAGTCGGGCTAGCCATGCTATTCCCCTCAGCATGGTGAGTTGTCGAGGACTTATGTTGGACTTAAAAGCCAACATTTTCCTCTATCCTTAGCCGTCGAGGGCGTCGGATGTTTGATCAGAGGTGTACTTTTAACTTGATCGGTGGAAGAATGCCATCTAGGGATAGTATTTCTTCAGGAATTTGCCATTGATTGGCATCATGAGCGTATCGCCATTTGAAGTTATGAGGCGATACGATCCATTTGAGTAGACTGACTCTACTACAAACGGTCCTTCCCATTTGGGTTGGAACTTTCCTTTCGTCTTGTGCGTCATGACCATGGGTCTTCGGACGGCTAAGACGAGGTCGCCCTTCTTGAAAGTTCGCGATTTGACTTTCTTGTTGAAGGCTCTGGTGATACGAGCTTGGTAAAGCTCGATTTGTTGTTGGGCCTGCAGACGCTTGTCGTCCAAGGCTTCCAATTCTTGGAGTCGCTGTCGATGCTTCTCCTCTGTCGTCATTTCCGCTGTCAAGGCGACGCGAAGAGATGGAATTTGGATTTCCAGTGGAAGGACGGCTTCGCATCCGTACACCAAGGAAAATGGCGTGGCTTTAGTTGGGGTCGCACAGTCGTGCGATAGGCCCATAAGCATTCGCCCAACTTATCGTCCCAGTCTCGTTGACTTTTCGAGACGAATTTCTTGAGAAGCTTGCCAATAGTCTTATTGAAAGCTTCTGCGAGGCCGTTCGCGGGCGGATAGTATGCCGTTGATGACACACTCTGGATTCTGAACTTGGCGCAGAATCTCTGAAAAGCCTGGCTGATGAACTGGGGTCCATTGTCATGGACAATCCGCCGAGGCACACCGAACCGGTAAATAACGTGATGTTTCACGAACTCGATCACGTTAGAAGATTTCACCTCTTGCAAAGGGATAGCTTCGGCCCACTTTGAGAAGTAATCGGTTATCGCTAGAATGAACCGATGTCCCTTTGATGATGGTGGGCTGATAGGACCAATCACGTCCATCCCCCACATTTCGAACGGCCAGGTAGAGGTCGTAGAGTGGAGGTATCCTGGTGCTTGATGGATGAAATCGCCATGTATTTGACAGGCGTGACATCTTTTGGCATAGGCAACAGCATCGGCAACCATCTTGGGCCAGTAGTAACCCAATCTTTGGAGTCGGTTTGCCAGCTTCGGGCCAGGTTGATGAGCTCCACAAGTACCATCGTGGGCTTCTTTCAATACTCCTTGGCTTCTTTTGATGAGAGGCATCGGAGCAGGATCCCGTCATGCGATCGACGATACAATGTTCGCGAAATCGCATTATAGTAGAATTTGGGGGCTTTCCTCCGAATGGCGGCCGCCTCCTTGGTGTCTTCGGGCAGAATGCCGTATAAGACAAAATCAATGTAGGGAATCGCCAGTCTTTAAGCTCTGGATCGGTCGACACTTCAAGTGTTTCCTTGTCCGTGATGGTCTCCCGTTGACCCTGGACAGTCTCCGAGGGGACTTTTTGGGCAGTATAGGTCGTGGCTATAGACGAATACCTTCTCCATTGCTCCGGCTGGAAGAGCTAGGGAGGCAGCAAGGGATGCAAGTGCATCTGCATGCGCATTTTGCTTGCGCGGTACATGGTCGATGTAGAAGTTTGAAAACCTCTCGGCCATGTGGATTGTCGCGTTGTAGTAGGGTACTAGATCTTCATGCCTGACCTCATACTCTCCGCGAACTTGGCTGACTATGAGTTTGGAGTCACCGTACGCCTCGAGATTTTTAATGCCAATCTCATCGGCGAATTGCATCCCAATCAAAAGAGCGTTGTATTCCGCCACATTGTTGGAACAGGGCTCGGTTAACGAGATAGCTCGGGGAATCACGTAATTTTGTGGGGAGACGAGTACCACTCCTACCCCCGCTACTGTGTGTCCCTTAGAGCTTGTTCTTGATGCACCATCGAAGAAAAGTTGCCATACTTGTCCTTCGAACAATGTCTGGGTCAGGCAGGCTTCGGCGACCTCGTCTGGGAGATCCTCGTAGAGTTTGGCTGCCCTGGGATCTGGGTGTTCAGCTAAGAAGTCCGCCACCGCTTGTCCCTTAATAGCCTTTTGTGGCAGAAAATGCATCTCATATTGTGATAGCAATATGGCCCATTTTGCCAGCCGGCCATTTAGTGAAGAAGGCTTTGTCATAAGTAACCTCAGGGGGTTGACTTTGGATATGACATTTATGGTTTGGCCCACCAGATAGTGTCGCATTTTCTGAATGGCGAACACCAGTGCCAAACATTCCTTCTCGATCGGGTTGTACCGATGTTCGGCTCCGATCATCGTTCTACTTAGGTAGTAGATTGCTTGTTCTCGCCCTTGGTCATCATTCTGAGCTAGTAGAGCTCCCAAAGAATGATCCATTGATCGGACGTACACCAGGAAAGGCTTTCCGGATACCGGAGCTGCAAGGACTGGTGGTTGGGTGAGGTAGCGCTTGATCTCCTCAAATGCTTGCTGGCAAGCGTCGTCCCAAATGAACGAAACGCCCTTCTTCATCAGCTTAGCGAAGGGTTGGCATCTCCCGGAGAGATTTGAAATGAATCTGCGGATGTATGCCAATCGTCCTTGTAATCCTCTGAGCTCCTTGAGGCTTCTGGGGGTTGCATCTCTTGGATAGCACGGACTTTCTCCGGATCCAAATGGATTCCTGTGGAAGT
Organism: Agave tequilana; assembly: GCA_038442645.1. Classification (NCBI taxonomy): domain Eukaryota; kingdom Viridiplantae; phylum Streptophyta; class Magnoliopsida; order Asparagales; family Asparagaceae; genus Agave; species Agave tequilana. The sequence goes on from JAVJIF010005297.1 coordinate 14,020, forward strand.
CACAACAAACCCTAGGAATTTGCCACTGGCTACCCCTAGGAAGGACTTGGTGGGGTTCATCTTCAATTGATGAGCCCGCATGATGTCGAAGACCACCCTCAGGTCTGCTGTGTGATCACCTTTAGTGCGGCTTTTTACCCGCGATGTCGTCGACATAACATTCCACCGTTTTGCGTATCTGCCGATGGAAAATGGCATTCATGGCCCTTTGGTAGGTTGCCCCCGCATTTTTCAGACCGAAGGGCATGACGGTGTAGCAATATACCCCTAGAGGTGTCCTGAAGGAGGTGTGCTTTTCGTCATCGGGATACATCTTGATTTGATTATATCCTGAGAACCCGTCCATAAAGGACATTCGCTCGAATCCACAAGTATTGTCAATCATGACATCTGTGATTGGCAATGGGAATTCGTCTTTGGGGCAGGCCTCGTTTAGATCACGGAAGTCGATGCAGATCCGGATCTTCCCGTTCTTCTTGGCGACGGGGACGACGTTGGCTACCCAGTCGGGATGTTGTTCTTCCCGGATGAAGCCGGAATCGATGAGCTTTTTGACTTCTGATTGAATTGCCTCCATTGTCTCTGGACGGAACCGTCGCTGCTGTTGTTTAACAGGCTTCATGTCCGGATTGATGTTGAGGCGATGCATAGCCACTTGAGGATCAAGTCCAGGCATGTCCTCATAATTCCAGGCGAAGACATCTATATACTCTTGTACAAGAGATATTAAATCCTTCTTCTCTGGAGGCGACAGGCCGTCACTTATGAAGATGGGTTTAGGATTGGCTTCATCTCCTAGGTTGACTTGAACAACCTTGTCTTCTGTGGGTGGTTCACGCTGTTCAAAGCGGATATCCCAAAGAGCATTCAAATGTTTGATCCAAGGATCTGTATCAGATTGGATCATTTCTTCATCTTCATCCTCCAGATGGCTTGTTGAAACCATGTTTACTGAAAGCCCTTTGAAGATGTTGCCGACACTGACATCTGATTCCCACGACGACGTGTCTGATGAGCAGTCATGACTTGACAGTCTCTCCGAATCAGAGGCTGATGGCACTGGGGTTGATATATAGCCCAACCCCCGGCGCGTCTGATGATAGTAATCAGAGGTTTTCCCTTTCGGTACAAAGGATCGAAGCAGTGTTCTTCTTCCTTTTCCGAAGTTCAACCCTGGCCTGTTGGTTAGATCATACCCCATGCGCTTCATCATCCTGAGCGTTCTCGGTTCATAATGATCGAACTGAGGGGATTCATCCTCACCTTCCGATTCTTCGTGGGGCGTTGGTTCAGACGCGATTCGCCCAAAAAGCATTGGTCTTTGGCCTTTTCGTCTGGCTGGAACCATGAATACAGACTCTTGCGCGTCACCATTATCTTGGTATGTCCCGAAGGATGATTTCACCGGTACATGCAAAGATGTCAAAGCATCTATTGCCGACCAGAGGTCATCGTCCACGTCGGTACTAGTATCCGACGGTATTGAATCAGACTCACACGCAGGGAAATACGCGAAATCTAAATCTTCATTAATATACCAACCGCCTGCATCGTCGGTGGTATCAACATCGAGCTTATTAGTGCTCTTTACAAGTGGTTCCAACTCCCACAGGCACTCTTCTTTCTCTGGCTCAATGTCAGCTTCATTACCAGAGTCTGGCTCCTCTGGTTGTGGGGTTTCATTAGTCTCCTCCGGATCCTGATATAAGAGGGAGTCCGTGAAATAATTTTCAACCCCTTTAAACGGATGCCTTTCGGCAATCAACGTTCGGACCTGTCCACTCTCGTCAATGTATTTCATGACTTGGTGGAGAGTAGAGGGAACGATGGAATTGCGGTGAATCCATGGTCGTCCCAGCAACAGGTTGTAGGAAGTGTCCACGTCAATGACGTAACACGTCACTTCCGACTTGAGGCTCCCGATCTGGCATTTGAGCTTGATCTTCCCCATCGGGCGGGAGCTGTTGGCATTGAACCCGTAAATAGTCGTCTGGGTAGGGCTCAGACGATGGGTAGGAATGCCTAGAAATTGCATAACCCGGCGAGGTATGATGCTTAGCGCAGACCCTGGGTCTACCTGGATGCGGTTCACCTCGGATGACCCAATATACCCTGTGAAGTATAGGGGTCGGTCATGCTTCCCTTTAACCTGCATGTCGTCTGTTGTGAAGGTGATGCAGGGGCATTTGGGGAGGCGTGGAGGCAATCCTCTTCATCTTCCTCCCTTGGCACGCGGGTCATAAAGACCTCAGCATTTGCCAGAGCTTCTTGTAGAGCCTCTCTGGTTGACTTTGATAGCCTCAGGAGCTCATACAAGGTAATGCGTGCCGGGATGTTGGCTAATTGAGCCAAGACATCGAAGCAGTAAGGTGTCGAGGATCCTTCTGCTGCACCTTTTAGAAGAGCTCGAGAAAACCGAGTTTCTTTCTGTTTCTCCCCAGGCTGTTTAGAGGAGGGCTTGGCTGGCTCTACGGCTGGTTGCGGAGAAGCCGCTGCTGTCTCGCCGTACTGCTTCAAGTATGCCTGTCCTGAACGGGTCCCCGCCGTAGGTTGGCTGGGCTCTGCGGCTAGGACTATTGTTTCCTCTTCTGAGTCAGTCAGCGAGGGAACATCAGTGTCCGCTTCTCGAGAGGAAGCGCATATCACATGGCAAGATGAAGTCTTCCCTTTGCCTTTGGACTTCCTGTTGGTCACAGTCGTCCATTGTTGCTCGTCGACGAGGTCAGGGTGGACCCACATGATTTCCCCTCGAGGTGTAGGGACGGGTACCAAGCCTTTCTCCCGCTGCTGATGAGGGTCTGTGTTGACCACCCTCAGTTCTCCTTTCGGGACAGAGATCACCCCCACGGGTGTCGGGGGTCGTGTCCCAAACTGGAGAATCGACGTCATGTTGGCCGTCATCTTCTTCTGCTCCGGTCGGAGTTTTAATACCTCCGCGTCAATCAGAGCTTGAAGGATGTCCTTAAAGACATAGCAGCTTTTGGTAGGATGTCCGAGCATCCTGTGGTATAAGCAGTAGGTGGGATTGTCGGTCTTGCCGACTTCCTCCGGCGTCTAATTTCAGGGAGCTTCAGTCGATTGCTCTTGTTGAGTAGCTTGAAGAGCGAATCGACGTGTTCCTCCTTGAAGGAATACTGCTTGTAGGGGCGGGCTGGCTTGAAGAGCCACTTGCCCTGCCTGTTTGAGGCTTTGGTGGGAGATTTGGTCTCCGTCGCCAAATTATCCTTCCGCTTCGTCTGGAGGGATGTGTCTGGTGCCGGTGCACGCCTTGTTGACCTCTCTGGCCTGGGCCTGCCTTCTTCCGCTCTGACGCGGGCAACAATCTCCTCAGCCTGTTCACCTTGCTGGACTAATTGTTTCCAGGTGCGGCTTTCAGCAACTCCTATTTGAGCAAGGAGTGAGGTTTGGAGATTATGGCGACATGTTTCCACCAGGGTGGCCTGGGTCATGCCGCTTGGACATCGGAGTGCCATGTTCCGAAATCTTTCTACGAAAGACTTGACGGACTCTCCCTTTCGCTGTTTTGTAGCTAAAAGGGTAGGCATTGTGACCTCCGAATCATCTTCGAAGAAGCGTGTTAGAAACAGCTTCTCCAAGTCGCCCCAGCTCTTGATGGAACCTTCCGGGAGCTTCATAAACCATTCAAAGGCCAACCCTTTTAGGGTGCCAATGAATAGGCGTGCCAGGATGGCATCGTTATCTACCACATTCCCGGTCTGGGATTTGAAGTAGTAGATGTGCTGGTTGGGTGACCCCTTCCCGTCAAATGCTTGGAGAGTTGGAGCCTTGAACTTAGGAGGGTACGGGACTAAGTCCCACTCGGCCGGATAGGGCCTGACTACTCCAGCTTCTTGGAGGCCTTTACGGTTGGTAAGGGCCTCGAGGCGCTGCTCCAGTTGACTTATTCTTTTAGCATGAGCCTTTCCCGGGGTCTGGTCGCTTCTTGCCTGCGACGAGGGCTTGGACACATCTGAGGTAGATCGTCGTGTCTCGTCAGAAGATTCGGAGGGTGGGCTTCCTCCTTTTCTCCCTTTGCCCTTCGGTCGTCTAGGAGGAGACCTCGCTCTTTCTTCAAGCAATTTCTCGAGCATATGCTTGAGGGAGTCAATGGATCTCTGTTGAGAGGCGATTATATCCATCTGGTGCTTCTGCGTCTGTTCTAAACGCCTGGCCGTCTCCTCAGGAGTGTCTGCCATGTAGGCGGAAGCCTCCTTCTCGACGGAAGAGTTTGAAGCTTGCGACCCCACTACAGCAGTGAGAATCACCCGTTCTAATGCCGCGGGCTAAGGCATTATAGTCAATTGGGGGAATGGCCCCCGTCCGGGTGCGAGTGTGTTGATACACTCCTTCCGGTACAGAGTCAGACTCGGAGTCATCTGGGCTGACTGCAATTTGTTTCCCCTTACTCCTGCTTGTCATATTTGCAGTGAGCTCTGGGTACTCGATGTCAGAGAAGGTTCTCCTCCTGTGGGAGCGTCTTCTTTTGGCTGACGGGGGAATCAGGGTCAGCTGTCTAATTAAAGACGACTGGTGCACGCCTGACTCGCAATGGCATCCAGAGAGTATCTGGATGAGCTGTTGACAGCAGCATGGAGAAGTGGCCTGATTGGCACTCCTTTTCCTTGTCAAATAATCCCTCAAATCCGTGGGAGAGAGATTAAAGAGACTGGTCTCGCAACGTCGACGACGGGAAACAGTCATGTGCTGTTCAGCCTGGACACAGGTTTCAGAAACGCGGCTGTCGCGTCGCGGCTGCGTCACGCGCGTCTGGCGTCTCTGTTGATATGAGACGTGACTTTCGCGTTGCTGTCTGCTGCGTTGGAGCAGAGAGACTTGGGAGAGAGTGGGTTGCTGGGCCCCACGCCTATGGGCGCCTGCTTCCTGCGTTTGACAAGACGCAGAAGCTTCGCTTTGGCGTTTGGCAAGTTGGTCTTCAGAAGGCTCAACTTGGGGAGTCTCGCGTTTGGGTCGCCAAACGCGGACCTCTCGCACTGGCCGAGGTGCGGGCAAGGCATCGGATCGTACGCTGCGTCCAACCCCAGTCAGAAAACCAACGGTTCCGACCGAGTGTTGACGCGCGCGTCTTCTCTGTCGACGCTCGGCATTCCGATTGCGTCGTGGAGGAAGAGAGAAGCCAACAACTTCCTGGTTTGTAGAACCAGGGGTGTTTGCCACGCGGGTCTCCTGAGAGACGCTGACACGGGCGTTCTGTGCGACACGGTCGATCGCACTAGTAGATGTGCCAGGGACCACGCGGGCCTTCAGAGAGGAGTTGACGCGTGTGCTCTGCGCGACGCGGTTGATCGCAGTAGAGGTGTCTGAGGTTACGCGGGCCTTCGGGGAGGCGTTGGCGCGTGAACCAAACTTGGCACAGTGGGCAGCAGGAGCACCCGATAGAGCCTCAGATTGGGCTTCAGGGGGCTGTCCATTTGAGACCCTGCGGCAGACGCGGGTCTTTGGGCTCTTGGAGCCAGAAGAGAGGAACTCTTCATACTTCGCCTGGTCGAACTCGACGACGAGGGATTCGACCATTTTCCCCTTACGGAGAACGTCATCTTGCACCACGGTGCGCTCGTCAGTAACGAAGGTAGTCCCCAGCGGAGTCGCCATCTCTTGTAGGGGCCGGAAAACTTGGTGGTCGGAGAAAGTGGTTTTAGCTGTAAAAGATTTCCTTGATTCAAGCGAAACGATTACGACCAAAAGAACTACTCTTCCTTCTTTTCCAGTTACAAGGGAGGGAGGATGTCTGAATCTTCCCTTTGTTTAATGCTGGGTTCTTCGTGTGGCGATGGAGAGTGAATCTTGTTCTCCGTTGACCAGATGACCGTCCTGGACCGTCGGGGGTCTTCTCTTCGGTCGGTAGAAAGAGTAACTCAGCTCCGTCTACCAAAACTCTCAAAGAGGAGGTAGGCGAAGAGCAGCTAGTACTCAGTAAGCTCGCTGAAGAGTCGTGCTTCTCTCTTGATGATCCTCCTGCCTGGATTCGATCGATTTTTGATGATGCCTTATCTCAAAGCTCTCTCTCTTCAAAACTCCAATCTTCTGCCCAAGCTTCGATCTTCTCAAGGTTCTCTCCTTCTCCCAAAAACTCCGATCCTCTCTTCATAGCAAACAAGGCTATTTATAGGGATCTCAGGGGGTGAAGGTGCCTCCTGAAAACGCTCCCGAATGAGGGGCCACTACCCGCTACATGCGCGGTGACTGGCCCCGCAATCAGGGCAGTTGCAACTGAGACGCGGGCGTTGGGCCGAACGCGCCTTGAAGTTTGAGACGCGGACGTCGAGCCAAACGCGCCTTGAAGTTTGAGACGCGGGCTTCGGGCCTTCACGTCTGGATGCTGAGGCGCGGGCGTCGGGCCGACGCGCCTTGATGCTGAGACGCGGGCTTCGGGCCGACGCGTCTGGACGTTGAGACGCGGGTGTAGAGCCAACGCGTCTTAATGCTGAGACGCGAGCATCGATTCCTCGCGTCTAGAGCTTGAGACTCTGCTTCCTTAATGGCTGGTCTGTTAGTCATTTTAGACAGCCTACAGCATGTTGTGCAACTAAAACTTCCGGTCTGACCTGTGGGCCTCCAGGCAACCGAGGGGAGTGCTGGCTCCCTCCTCCTGAATCATGATAAGGGCATACATAAGTCCCTCCTGTTAGCCTTGCGGCAGGTTCCGTCACCAAGCAACGGAACAATCCTGGGCCGTGGTCCCGGGTATGTACGGGACCCACTGTAAACATAGTTCGTTGATACCCCCGCTGGTTTCCAATAACAACCTTGCTTTACTCGGATATGGATCTATGTGTGCTGGGACGCTAGTTCACATAGCTAGATATCAGGGGTAAGACGAGTAATAATAAGTGTCAAGATAATAACCGGCTCTTTAAGTTGTAAGTAGAGGTATGTGGAATGGGACGCATACTGAAGCCTGCAGCTTAAACGGCTATGAATCTGTGATATGCCTCACCATATTTGCTTGTACTGGATTTTACTTCGGATTTCCGGTTTTATGATTATTATTATATTAACTGCTCATGCCCTGCTCTATTCCTTGTATCCACCTGCCTCCTGCTCATTATCTTATCATGCCCTGAGTACAGTCGGGTTGTATGTGCTTAGATTATGGTGACATAAGATAAGGGTATATAGATGAGGGTTTCCTTGTTTGGATTATTCCTTCGACGTACGTAGTCTTATGGAGCCGTGATCTGAAACCATACAATCAGATTTGCTCGTCCTCGGCTTTATTTGGTTTTATCACTATACATGTACTTATCCTTGCTCGCCACTTGGCTTTTGTATCACCACTCGCCTGGGGAGTTTCATCTGACTCCCCTGGATTCTCATGTCCAGTTTTGGAGCTTGGAGCGTGTGGATTCTCCCAGTTGCTGATCAGAGTGGCGCAGCGGTAGCGTGGATCTCCAGCAGACTGTTCAGAGCCACATCCTTCCAGGCCCCCTGTGTGCCTCCCGAGTTTTCCCTTAGTAAACTCGTGAGCGCCATTTATACTGTTCACTCTTGTACATCCCTTGTATTCTCGCAATTGCGCATAGCAGTGATGTAATATTCATGTAATATTGGATCACCTCTGGTGATAACTTTGTAATTGTACTCATATGTTGGAATGTATAATGCACCACTTGCTTCCGTACTCTGATTCTTGTTGCCTGTACTGATGCTTAGCGTATATACGTGAAGGTACTTCTGACTTGCGTATATACGTTACAGTAATGTCTCCGTATCCGCCAGGATCGGGGCGTTACAACGCAGGTTTTCAAAAAAAGGGGAAAACGCAAGGATGAGGGAAAAACAGAGAATGAAAGAAAAAGGAAAGGAAAGAAAAAGAAAGAAAGAAGGAAGGAAGGAAAGAATGAGAAGGGAAAGGGAGGATGACCGCCGGGCCTCACCGGCGACGGCCGGAGATGGCCGGAAGTGGCCGGCCAAAGCCCCAAGCCCAAGCCAAAGAGGTTGCAAGTCTAGCTCATTTTGAATTTTCGGAATTTTGAAAATGATGTTTCGGAGAGCGACGGGTTGGTTAGGATGGAAGAGCTCGCCGAGGAGGAAAACTTGGTATGGTTGGTGGTGGCTAAGATGGTGTAGGTGGTGGTGGAAATAGTGGAGAAGATAGTAGAGATGATGGGTTATTTGGTGGAAAGAGAGGAAGAAGAAGGTGGTGTGGTGGTGTTGTGGTTGTTGGAATGGTGGAGGAGATGGAGGAGAAAAAGGTGGAAGAGTTGGTGGCGAAAATGGAGGGGAGGGTGGCCGGCCATGGGAAGGCAAGGGGGCGGCTCATGGGTGCTGCCACGTTCTCTGTTGGCTGCTGGAACCAAAGAAGAAGAAGATGAAATATGAAAGAGAGAGGAGAAGAAAAGGAGGGTGTATATATAAAAGGGTTTGGAGATTATAACAAGTTTGCCATCAACCAATGAGACTTGCGTCTCTAACTCCCAAACGCATCTCTCAAACTTGCGCCTAGGCCAAAAAAGCCAAACATGAAAATTAAAGTCGCGTCCAGCAGAAAACGCGAAAGTCGCGTTAGTCAGAAAAGACAAGAAAGCATGGTTGATAAGATTCAGAATTGATCTTGCAGGCAAGCATTAAATGCAGTATGGAGAGCATCCCACATTAAATGTTGAACTCAAGTTTGGTGAAACTCGCATCTAGCGAGGAGAGAGAAAAATAGAAAAAGAGAAAAGTAAAATATCTGGATAAAATTCCGGTATCTGGGAAAATACCGAAAACTCTCCGGAAAAGTCCAAAAATTTAAGTAGCTTAGAAAGCTTCCCAAAAATTCACAAAAATAATAAATACAATTTAAAGATTTTTGGTGAAATCAGTTTTTAGAAATTCAATCCCATTTTCAAAATAAAATCCTAAAATCAACAGTCAATACTAGTCTATACCGGGTCGGCCGGATTTTGATAAAATCTGAAAAATCTCAGAAAATACATGAAAGGAGAAAATATAATTCTAAGAAGTAATATAAAAGCAGAATCTAGAAATTTAATTCCAATTGTAAACTAAAATTCCTGGAATCAACCAGTGATACTGGCCGATACCAAATCCAGGAGAATTTTGATAAATTTAGAAAATTCTCAGAAAAAGTATTTAGATAGAAAATGTAATTTTAAGAAGTTATAGAAAAGCCATTTTTAGAATTTCAACTCCGTTTGTAAATTAAAAATCCGAGAATCGAGCAGCGGTATAGGTCGACCCCGGATTTGAAGATTTTCAATTTAATTCAGAAAAATTCCAGAAAATCATAGAAATCCAAAATATTGAAAAACAATGTTTGAAACTAAAATCGGTCAAATCTGAATACCAGAATGACCAAATTGAGCAATACTCCAAGATCGGGCCCCCCGGTTCAGACTAGGGCTGACTCCGAGTTCACGAATTCAGATCCAAGACAAAACAATCATATAAATAATTCATAATACAAAACAAATACTGAAACCAAATCAAAAAAAATGATCGAAAATACGAATACGCAACTAAGTACATATTCCGGGAGCGGGGTGTTACAGTTGGAGTCATGAATTTCTTTGAAAATTCACACCCCAATATGCTCTTAAAGAAGGGGGAGTTGGGAGCGTCAACGGTGACGGCTCTGAGTCTGTTATAATACGGCACCCTGCCTTTTCGACTTGCTTTTGTATAAGCTTGTCGAGATCTTGGACACAGACGAACTCCTCAGTCTTTCTCCGAGAAGGATAGCGTCGATCTTTTGTATGAAGATGAGATGAATCCGACCCACTGTCGGATCGCTTTGAGGGAGTAGGGGAGGTTGTTCTGTGATGCCTTCAGTTTTGGGTGTATTCGCCGTCTTGAGTATCTGCATCAGTAGGCCCATCTGATAGCGGAGGCGGCCCTTTGATGTTTTGAAGGGTCGTGATCTGGGCGAGGAGCGGGTCATTTAGATGCTTTAACTCCTCTCGCTCATGAGCCACGTTCTCTCGATTGAGCGCCAATTTGTTGTCAAATAGAGCTTGTTATTTAGCCATCTCCTCTTTCATGTCAGCAAATATTTGGAGGAGTTGGTCCTCATACGTCGATGGTGGGCGTGCGTCTCTGGCCATCTCCTGAGAGGACAAATAGGCAGGCTCTTTTAAGACAGGGCTGGAATTGAGTCTGCTTGGGGGATGATGCCCCAGTAGTGACAATGGACTTGCCTTTGGAGGTGGTGTCGTCACCGGTGGTTGACTTCTTTTTCAAGGCCATGATTATTTGGAGGATTGTTTGTGGAAGGGTTTTTTAGAGAGAAATCTGAGTGTAGGACTCAGATCTCAATGTAAGTACCAGTTTGTGATAGTAATTTTTTACCACAAGTGATTAGACGTTCAATCCTAATCACAAGCGAGAATAGGAATGGAGATTAAATGTGCGTCAATAAAACACAACACAAAAGGACACAGAGGATTTTATCTGGAAACCTTAATTGTGAAAAACCGCAGGAAGAAGGAGGAACTTTAGGGCCTGTTTGGTTAAGGGTGGAAATGAGGAAGTGAAGAAGTGAGGAAGTGATAATAGTTCCCTTTAGAACTTGAAAATTGATTAGTAAGTTTTCGGTGTTTGAATGTTGTTGGGAAGTGTGATTTGAAAAATGTTATGACTTTTTCGGTGTTTGAATGGTATTGTGAAAGTGAAAGTAGAAAAGTTGACTACAAAGTTGAACGCAAAATAATATTAAAATAAAAATTAATTAAGAAATAAAAAATGAACTGTAATTAGAATGCAAGTGAGATTTGCATGATCAAAAAATTAACTATTTTGTATTACAACTTATTATAAATGAGATTTATATGACCACAAAATTAACTGTAGCACTCTGGAAGTGAGAAAATCGTTGTATGAAAGAGAAAAGAGGAAAGGAAAAGCGATTTTCTTATTTTTATTTTCTGGTGTTTGGATAGATAGGGAAGTGAGCAATTATACTTCCCCATTTCCTTACTTTCGCCACTTCCTTGCGACCAAACACGCCTTATAATTCTCAAGTTATAAGAATTACAGTGTATAGGGAGATATCTGGATTGGGATTGAGATTTAGTTTCTTGGATCTTGCTTGGAATCCTAGTCGAGCCCTCCCAAAAAGTCTAATTTATGTTGGAAGCTCTGCCTCTTTTATATTTGACTGAACTATTATTTATTGAGGTAAGTGAGTGCGGACGAGATCCTCGCAATCGCACGATTTGCATGTTATAATAGTCGCGATTAATGCTGCTAGTTGTTGGGATTGCATGCAGGAAATTTGCCTCTGTTCATAACTGTCCACGCTGAGTGATGATATGTTTATGATTGTGGAAGCTAATGAGATTGTGTAATTGACGATGGAGATCAGAGGTGGTCTGCCGCCGGAGCCTCGATCGCGGAGTCGGAGGCTTTTGGAGGGGGAAAATCTTGGGAAGATAAAGATTTGGAGTGGCGGAAGGCGGCTCCGGGATGGAAGAGTCTTCAGGAAGAAAGACGACCTCGAGAAAGTCGGATGTGGCAGAGGCTGACCGTGGTAAAAGCTGCCCTCGGGAAAATGAATGTGGTGGAGAATCTGAGTTGGACTCTGGGAAATGTGGATTTCTTGAGGAAAGTTCTCAATATTAAGGACACGTGTCGTCATCCAGATGAGAGACAAATTTTGACCAATATAAAAACTATTTTGAATTTGTAGGATATCAATTGAGGACCCCAACCACAATCAGCCAAAATTCGTCAAACTCGATATCTAATTTGTTTCTCTAAATATGTCACATTTCCAGTAAGAACCAAATAAAAATTAAAGAGATTGAACTTATCTCACTAATGATAATTATAGCAATACTAGCCATATATCTACGTATTATCAACGAAAATTACAGAAAATTGGCCTTAGACTCTACCTTTTCAATTAATTCAGGAAAAACCTCAATTATAAATTTATTTCCGCCTCATCCTCAATCCACGTCACCTAATAGTCCAGTTCAAATTGGACTCTATCGTATAACTAACTCATATTTTTTCTTTTTCAATTTTACCATTTTTCAGATTTGGCGAATAAATATCATCGACTTTTCAAAAACCAGAGTCTATGGATATGCTAACAAAAAACAAGAGATCATTGTGCCTTTTAATTTGTCTATTTCTCTTCTCTTGTGTTCTCAAACTGTAACAGATTCGAACCATGTCCCTCTACAATTATTTTGGGAGTCGTTTCTATCCTTTAAGAGCTTTAATATTAGTTTATGCATTTTCTTTCGGACATGCTCTCATTGATCATTAATGAATCATTATCTTAGATGACTGGGTTAAGCTTATTTTCATCATACATTATTGATATCATCTCTTGTCGCTTGGACTATTTTATTATGAGTTGCAGTCCTCATAATAAGGAATGTACACAATGAGAGAAGAGATGATCACAGTCCTCGTAATAAGGACCGTGACCATTGTCGTGGTCCTTGTTATGAGGATTGTGACCTATAGTCTTGAAGTTGTAGTTGCAGTTGCAACAATAAATGATTTTTTACCTTTCTGTTGACCAAAAATCTCGGGATATGAACTGACTCTTTCGAATTTGAATCGACAGTGGATATTTTCACTCTTTGAAATTTGAATCGACGGTGGAGTCCTCTTTTCTGTCTATAAATAGGGGAGAGACTTGTGGAAGGAAAAATAACTCAACTGTCTCCTTGAAAATAGAAGTCTTAAGCTTATAGAAAAGAACCCTAGTTTATTCAAAGTTCATTTCTTGTTGCAGCATCATGCTATCTTCCCTCCTCTTCATCAGATGGAGGAAGGAAAAGGAGAGGAGAAAGTGATGATTAAGTCTTACTTCTTTAGAGTCTTGTTGATGCACGACAATACTGCAGCATAAGAGTGATCAAAACACAGTTGAATCCCACAGGACATATCTATGTGATATCATCACTTTCTTGCGTGTTTTTCGGACTTTCATGCCCTGTAGGATTGCCTACTTAGGAGATGAGGCATATGGACGATTGCTTTCCCTGGATTTAGATTTTCTATATTTTTTTCTAAGTGTAAACACAGAACTGTAAAAGGACTTAATGTATCGCATTTATTAGATGTAACATAGTGAAATATAATGAAATAATTTTCGGAACGAAAATTGGTTGGGTTAGATCTTACCTTGTTTGTATTTTTATGGAACAAGCATAACACTTCAAAGGTTTGACTTCCTGGTGGCATTTTTGTGAGAATTGTGATTCCACAAAAATAAGTTTAGCAGATTCTTTTTGTATAATATTGCGATCGTGGTCATAAATAAGTTTAGCAGATTTTTTTTTTTAAATACTACAATCATGGTCACAACCATTATAAAAATAAAACTATGTGAGTTCACTCATGATTGCGATCAAGGTCACATTTCTAATAGAGAGCGCTAAGTTTCATATTTGTGTACTCACTACAATTAAGGTCTAATAACCGCGTCATTGGTCGCATTCCTCATAAAACATGTATATAAGAAAAAACAATTAGGATTGTGACTATCACCGTTGTCCTAACAAAACAATACGAAATTGATATTTTGTCAGGACTGCGACTTTGGTCGCATTCCTCATAAAACAAGTATATAAGATAATTTTGAGGACTGTGACATAATCGCAGTCCTGACGAATTAGAAAATTGATGTTTTGTCAGGACTGCGATTAAGATCGCAGTTCATAAACCTTGTGAATTATGTTATCATTTACTTAAAATAGCGATTAAGGTTGTAGTTTATGTATGAATTGATATCTGAGAATTCTCAGAAACAATAACAATGTCACATTATTGTGCTAAGACTATAACATTGTTATATTCTTATGACAACTACCACGGTCGCATTACAAAGTGAGAATTTTTTTTTTTGGGTAATTTTTTTGCAACTGCGACCAAAGGTTGCAGTTTTTAAATAAAGCAAATTTTGCTTTGTAAATATAGAGTTATAATTTTCAGAAAATTACCATTTTCGGCTACTAATTTCTTTCTCGGCATGGTGATTCGATCTTTTCTCTTTTATTGATTGATGTAGATGACCTAAATCATTCTAATTCGATATTTCTTTCTCTAAACTTCATTCAAATTTTTTTTATTTCCGTTCGAATCGCAGTCGTTGTTAGTTTGGGGACGAGGCGGTCGTGCTCCAGGTTAAAAGTTAAAACAGGGGTATATTAGTTTTTTTTTTTTTTTTTTTGAATTTTGTGATTAAACCCCGCTCGACACGTGCATGTATTTTAGCGCCTGCTAAGAAAATGAAGCTCGGGCAAAAAAAATTATAATTGAGAATTTTGCTAATTAAGTTTTAATATAAGAGACCTAGCCGGAATCCCACCAAAAATTATACAAATTAATGACAGATTCGGGTTAGAGTTAACCGCCCGTTTCCGTTCCGTTGGACGAGGAGTAATGTTGTTTTGACTTTTTGACTGGGTAAAGTTTTGTCGTTTGGTGAGGGAACAGTTTAAGGGAGAGGGGAGTGAGGGAACATTTGGTTGTCTCCGTGTGTTTCTTGTGAGCACACCAAAAAGGGAACTTCACGGCAGGAAAACGAAATCAGAAATGCTGATTTGAAGAGAAGGATTGGGTGCGGAGTATAGAACAGCAAACATTGTTTATGTATTTGCCACCAAAAGTCATTTAAAAAAAAAAAGAATAAACAGATTTCTAATCTCAAAAGGCAATTCTTGCACGCTATTTGGGGAATGAACGTAAATTAGTCAGCATTTAATATAGTATTTGATCATATATTTAGGCCATTAACCGTATATTACTTTTCTTTTCACTCTTTTTTTTTCTTGTGAAATACACTCCTTTTCTAGACAACATACGCTAAAATAACAAAGATGATAAAAGATGGACTATCTTCCCATATGGCCACATTGTACGCCGTAAGGTTTGCTCACAATAAACACCAATTTAAATCTCATATGTGACATATGTGAATAAAATATGTGCGTATAAGTTGAAGATTAATCGCGAGCTTCTTCTCAGAAAAAAATAAAAAACAAAGGACCAACAAGTATTGAATTGTTAACTTTTGTTTCTCACTCGCCTTGTCAGCTCAATACTAGTTTATTTTCTTTTATTTTGTTCTTATTATTACTATGCTGTGTTTTTTTTTTTGACAATATTTTTTGGCCTTTTTTTCTTTTTTGAAAAAAGTGAAAAGGAAAAAAGGGCATAATTTGGTCCCTTATCTTCTTAAGCTCCTATTTTTCTAAAATCGAAAGTTTGTTCTTTTAAACATAGTTGGTAGAAGTTTGACCACTGTCAGTGATGGATTAGTTGCTTCCAATATGTGGAGACAATTTAATTAAAATTTAAAGGCATGGACCCCACATGAAATGCTGGAAAATTAATGACCCTTCTGTGATCTGCTGGGCTCCGGCAAACACGTGCACTTGCATATTCCAGCCTAACAGCCTTCAACTACAAGGGGAGACAAATGTAGAATTAGAAAATTACAAAATCAAAAAAAGCAAAATAAAATATAAAAAAAGATGAGGGATTTCGCTACATCCCCTGTGTCAAATCGTAATTAAGAAAAATATCAACTTCATAATTTAATTCTTTACAACCACCTCCTTTTTTAAACCAACTAGGTGTGCTCACGTGTCAAGTGCAGAAGCTCTCCTCAGCGGAAAAGGACGCAAATACCGCACTATAATCGCTTCGAAAAAGCAGATCATTTTGAAAATGCAGATTGTTGGTATATAAAGGATTGCGATCATGATCGTGTCATCGTAATCCTCACAAAAAATGCCCTATTTCTAAGCCTTTATTAAAACTGCGACTATGATCTCAGTCTTCACAAAAAATGTCATGTTTCTGAGTCTTTATAGGACTGCGAATATTATCGCATTCCTCTTTATTAGGACTGTGATCATGATCGAAGTCATCATGATCGAAGTCCTCACAAAAATGACATGTTTCTGAGTTTTTATAAGACTGCGACAGTCCTCACAAAAACGCCTTATTTTTTAGTCTTTATTAGGACTGTGATTATGATCTCAGTGCTCACAAAATCCCCAATTTTCAATTAATAAAAGAGTGACTATAATCACAATCTTATAATAAAGGACTGCTTAGTCGCAGTCCTTATATAGGATTGCGATCATGAGCCGCAGTTCTCATGTCAGCTTCACCATTGTCACTAGATTGAATGATGCACAATGATTTTCAGATCTAAATACCACATCGATCACAAACACAAACAAAACTCAACGCAAGCACGAACAAATGAGATCGGGAAAAAATTGATCTCAAAAAATTGGTCCGGGAGCTCCGCCTCCTGAGACCCCCGGGAGAGGGATCCCCGTCCCCCTTCCAACTCACATGACGACTAGACCGCACAGGTCGATCAGCGAATTACTCTGCATTGGGGTCAAGTTTAATTGAGGAGCGAGTAACGTGGTGGGCAACGAAAAAGAGTGAAAAGAAAATGAAAATATATAAAAAAGTGGTGATTGAGAGGAATCAAATTATGCTAACGTGAATGAGACTGTAGCGAATAAAAATAGTAGGATGAGGTTTTTTGTTCTTATTATAAAAGAAAGTAAGTGGCTGTAGCAAAATTTTCTTAAAAAGAAAAAAAAAATAGAGCCTAAAACGTGCACTTAATCTCATAATTCCAATATTATATTAAATTATTAAAATTCATCTTTGAAGGCATCAACAAATCAAGAGAGCGGAAAAGGTGGGGGACCGTTGAAGATTTTGTATCCAATTGAATAATCAAACACAATTGCTAACCAGTTAAGCAAGATTATTCTGAATATAAAACGTGTTGTGGTTAGTTTGTTGAAGTTGCAAGAGACATTTGGTCGGTTGGATCTTGACCCAACCTACGTAAGGAAATATCATGGGTGTTGATTAGTTATAGAACACTACCATGTATACAAGTACCTGCTTGTTATATAATCTCTGTTTTTTTTTTAAAACAAAACTGGAACCCAATCTTGAATCTGAGACCTCTCCTGATATGACCAAGGTGTTGCTCTCCTAGACTCCTACATGATATCTTGTCCTTCCACAAATGTTTTTGCTGGCCATACTCATATTATTCCTTTTTATCTATTTTACTTATTTATCTGACCCTATATTAATCATTAAACTTCATTATAAGTAATAATAGAACATTCCATAACTTTCCTTTTTAACTTTCTTTGCCCAAGTGCAGATTGTTCGTGACAAAGAGGCACCATAAGTTGCTAGGGGGGAAAATTAAAAAAAAAGTACTTTGGTTCAACAGCCCGAGTCACGAGAGAAAGTAGCACCATAAACACTTTAAAACACGTGGACATCTGTAATTCACATGAACTAAAACTGAGAAGAAGAAAAAGCAATGAGTCCTTGTCAGATTCAAGGTCCCTCAACAAAAAATGATTAATCAAAACCATACATTTATACATAAATAGCAATGATCTAATTTGACGTTAGCTTCATTTGGATTAATTAATAAAATTAAAAAAAAAAAAACAGAGAAGAGACTACCAAGGACTCACAATTTCGATAATATGAAATTGAATAAAAACGAGCAAACTTGATCAATAGTCACAGGCACATTGGATGAACAAGGCATGGTCATCAAGACAAAGCAATTTGATCCCAGACTACCTCATTGCAGCATATAATTAGCAAATATGACGCACTATATTTCAGTATTCCTGGGAACAGATTCATTATGTTTCATGATAATAACCTTTTCTAACACTGGGTACGACATTTAATTGAACTGCGATTAAAAAGAAAGGATTAAGACAACCGATACCATATATTGATGTAACATACAGCGTTGCACCAGACCCTGAGAAAGAAAAAAACACGAAATTTATTGAAAAAGCTAAGGGTATGATACAACAAAATATTTTACCAATCTTTAATCAAAAACAAACAAAATTATCAGGGTGCTTGAAGGGAATGAACTTAGCCCAAAGAATATATGCACACACAATCAGATAAATGCTTCGCGCAAATGAGTAGGCAACTTTAGCTCAGGGTCGAACTCGCCCAGAGGTGAGAAGTATTGGTCAACCATATCATTAGATACGTGCTCCAAAGTTGGAGGATCCCACTGCAAATATTTCAAATAAGACTATGGCGAAATTTTTTAAAAAAAATTCAAAAATCAATAGTTCAAAAGAATGGAGTTTAATACCTTGGGAACGAGGTCCTTGTCAACTAACCGTGCCCGAACACCCTGCAAACAGAGGTAGGTCATAACCACGTTCATCGATGCCAACAACTCTTTACACAGTAAGGAGAAGAATGATGTAGGTACCTCGCAGAAGTCGGGGGAGACATCTTTCGAGATCCCATGCACTGACATTCGGTACTCACGGATGAGGCATTCGTCAAGTGTCTGATATCTACCTTCCCTTATCTAATTAAGTAGCCAAGAACAATCAGCATACTAGTTTGCATTAAAAAAGTATAAAAAAGCAGGTTATCTGACGTACAGATCTTAGGGCAACTTTCAAACTCAATGGAGAAGCCTCTTTGAGCTTCTTGAGTGCAGAATAACACCATTCTTGATTTGACCTGGCTGCCTCTGCTTCCTGTTAACAATATAAAGATCTGGTCAGGAACACAGAAGTTTGTATTTATCCAGAAATAATCAAAATTCCAATACATCGTGTTCCCTCAGAACTGCGAGTTTATTTTGATATTGAAAAGCCAAAGTTCAGTTTTTTTTTTTTTTTTTGGGTTCATCTGCTTTAGCTGATATTATGTATCTATTAGCGCTAGCATAACTGTCATTAATTTTGGTGAATTTACACTTAATTATATTCCCTAAGAATCCAACAAAGGCAACAGAAGCTAATACCAAATTGGAAAAGTTTCACATATTCTATTTCTTAGATGCACTTAATTTCTACAGAAGCCATATCTAAAATGTGCCCTATATCCATTTCATCCCATGTGCATTGTTTGTCTCCATAATTGATGTAATCAAATAGTTCAAGAAGAATCATCACTTGAACTTCAGTCTGTGTGGGCGTCCAGAATTCTTGTAATCAAATACTTCAAGAAAAATCTTCAAGTGTGTGTGTGTGTGTGTGTGTGTGTGTTTCCAAAATTGTTGTAATCAAATAGTTCAAGGAAAATATTAGAGAGAGAGAGAGAGAGAGAGAGAGAGAGAGAGAGAGAGAGAGAGAGTGTGTGTGTGTGTGTGTGTGTTTTCCCAAAATTGTTGCAATCAAATAGTTCACTAAAGTGTGTGTGTTTGTGTATGCGCGCGCGCGAGTCCAAAATTATTCTAATCAAATATTTCAAGTAAAATCATCACAATGCACGCACAGTATGGGCTTGTGAGTGTGCATGCGCTTGTGGTCATATTCCGGGAGGTGCAAGATAAGGATAAAAGCAAATGATGATGAAGTGATATGCACAAATCAAGGAGCCTTATCAGTCCGTAATGAAAGCGGAAAAATCAACAGAAATAAGCTCATGTATGTAAAATGCTGCTAGCGCTTGACTCAGCGATCCAAGGTCATACTTGAGGCTTGAGGCTTGAGCCAAAGCTCCCAGAGGAGGAAAAGTAATGCAGATATGCTGATGGAAATGTTTAATAAATATGAAGAGGGAAATATAAAAACATCCCTAGATAGAAATATATGTTTGGTACATGAAATGCAAATTGATGCCCAAAAATATAAAAGGTGGCCATGACGGATATGTTCATCTGACCCTGAGGTTACTTTAAGAGCCGCGTGAAATCTTATCATGTCCCCATTCTCTCATCTTTAAAACCCCATAGATCAATAAGCAGGAGAATGGCTCACCAGAGCATCAATAATTTCCTCAATTGTACCGTGGCCAAAACATTTATCAATTGCCTCCAACCTGATAGAGAGGAAAGAAAGACATTAACAATATATATTTTGAAACACAACAGAAGATTACCGGTAAAGCACATCAAATTGCAA
The DNA here is from genome assembly GCA_038442645.1 of Agave tequilana. Classification (NCBI taxonomy): domain Eukaryota; kingdom Viridiplantae; phylum Streptophyta; class Magnoliopsida; order Asparagales; family Asparagaceae; genus Agave; species Agave tequilana. The sequence continues at coordinate 33,909 of JAVJIF010005297.1, forward strand.
AATAAAAGAGGTATATATGACATAAAAATCACAAAGGAATTACTGTATACTTTTACAATATATTAATCATATTTTATTTCAAGTAAAGCTGGCATGTAAAGAATAACACCAATATATGCAAGACCCTTGAATAACCTTATGAAGTCACTGACAGCAAAACTGCAGGGAAATGAACCCTGCGAAGGTCCCGTGTATTGTCTAGAGTTTCTCTAGTACTTTCTATGAACCACTTAACATGTCTACAATTAGGTTTCCTGAGTTTATCAGCATGAACATGGATATAGTCCCTAGTCGATGATGCTTTTTGGGTGGTATTGAATGTGGCTTCTGTCAGCTCATGATGCAAAAGAAAACAGTTAGGTCATTTATGTGTGATAATATACCTCAAGGGGAACATTATGACCATTTCCTATGAATCTTCCTGAGCTTTGAAGATGAAGATATTAAAATATAAGTTTAATGGTATTACAATTGAATCTAACCAAACATATCCATATCCGTTTCATGTATTTAATACTCTCTATTCTCTTTTTTAGAAATAACTACATGTCTTATTTAACTAGAGCATATTTGGATAGATAGCTAGGGAGTATATTATTCAAATAAATAAAACAATCGAGATTCATATCAAACTAAAATCTGTCTAATCAAAAAAGGAAACTTGACAAGGAAGGTTTGGAAATCTGCTCGTCTTGATACGTATACGTCGTATTGTGGCATGCCAATTCAATCCACCAAAAATTATCCAACACCACCGATATTGGCTGATAATGTATACAGTTGGAGATCTAGGGTGAAGTACTAAAAGTTTAAAATCTGACTACTTCTATATAATGGTCAAAAGAAATCATCCTTTCATAGTCAAAATTTTCTAAGCCAACAAACTTGTCACCAAAAGCTGGAAAATCATGCTTTTTTTTAGATCTATAATAAAAAAATCTAATCAATCAGAAAAGAATTAACAATAGTACAAAGTGGTTGGTTGGACAATCTCTTTACTCTCTTCGGTGGAATCCAATATAATAAACAATACCATATTGGTTTAAGTGCGTTCTCTCTCGATCAATAAACCCGTTTTATGTTAGCTTTGACCCATAACTTGGGTTTCATTGAAATTTTAAATTAGATCAAATCTATTACAGATTTTTAACTCCTTTGATATTATTATGACTAAGTGTGTTCAATAATTAATTAAAAAATAATCTTTTTATTCTCTCGATGTTTTAACTTCTCTAGTTCTTCACAGATTAACAATTCGAGTACCATACCCATTTAGAAAATTATCACTGCATCAACTATTATAAACATGGTTCGAAATCAGAATCGGCCTGAAGTTTTAGGTATCATAATCGGTCATATCAGTCATATCAGCCATTTCATCACCGTGATAACGTTCTCGGTCAAAAAAATTAAAAATATTGAAAATTTTGTTCAGGTAATCAATAGCATTTTGACATATTACTTTTAAAATAATTCATAGAATTTGAATCATATTTAGACAAAATATTACAATACAGAACATTTGGTGCAAAAACATAAATTAATAGGATATTTATAAAGACATTACAATATAGTTAATCTAACAAACTAATTCTATTCTCCTTATTATATTTCTAATATTTTCTAACATTCTAACATTTCTTAAAATTAATTAGTTAATTGTATTCATAGCAACCATTTGGTAAAAAGATTTAACATTTCTTTTTAAGTAAGTTTGAACAATTAATCTAACAAACTAATATATAATTAATCTAACAAACTAATTATATTCTATTTAATCATATTCATGACAACAATTTTTAATATTTTCTAAATAAATAAATAACTTATATATGAGACAACAAATCATTGCTCATTTTCTAACCATTTTTTAGCATTTTTTCTAACAAATGAAGTTTTAAAAACAATTATTGTGACAAATTATCTCTGATTAGTTGCCACCTTTGATTTTTTTTCTCAAAATTCTCTTTTGGGCACTGTTAACGAGAGAGAAGAGTATATGTAATATTTAGCAATAGAAAGTATAGGATTCTTTCTAACTCAAGAATAATCATTGTGCCCGTAAGGCACCAGCAGCGAAACAAGAATTGACACTACTGCTCATTGTAAATTAATTAAACTTTTACGCTGTAGAATCAGAAGATACGGACTGAATTTACTCTGGTTTGGCAATAGTTGTGCTAGAATCGACAGAATTCCCAATGAAATAGGCCAATTCTCATCGATTCGACTTATTCTGGCTGCATCTGATATAATACCAGTAATTCTAGCTCGATCGATTTCGATATGAATCGGCCGAATCGGAATCGGCCAATTCTTTTGATTACACAATACTTGATATAAACTTCTTCAATTATTCAAAAGTAAATAAATGACCAAAAATCGTAGATTAATTTTTCTATTTTGTAATTTTGAACCAATTTTTTTAAGCCACCATTGCCAACAACCCGATAATTCTAATTCAAAACTGTCAAACCATCAAAACTCCCAATATGGAACCAACAAATGTAAACTGAAACTGCAATCCATATTTCAGCCCTTGTTTATTTGAACTTCATTTAATTATATTTCTAATAAAGAAAGCCTATCTAATTAGAATTAGAATCACAAGCTAATAAACAAATGGCTTAAACTAATTGATTATATTATATGAGGAGATATTGTCGTCTTTCTCATGCAAGGTGTGTGCTCAAAACTAGTGATTCTGTCGCCCCCCCCCCCCAGGGGAGGGGGTGGTTACGATTCTACTGATATAGGATTTAATCCTACATCGTGTCAACTAAAAAGTATATGTCAGAGCATTTATCCACCCGTTTAGTATGAACTTTGATATTTAAATATAGTCTATAAACAAAAAACAAAATGATTGGAAGGTTTCCTTTTACTTATAAATGAAAACCGTACAAAAATGAACAGTTTAAAATTACACAAGCAAATGTTAGTGTGTTTAGAATATTCTAGACCATAGATTTAATCAACATTCTATTAGACAACTTCTATTTAGGTCCATTTGATACACAAGCAAGAAATCTTCAAATCATCAGATTTTTTTTGTTATTTTAATAAACATGAAGTCTTTCATTTTGCAAGCTATTGATCCATGTTAAAATAATTATTCAAATCATATGGTTATTTGGTTTTAGACTATTTAGATACCGTAGAACATGTCCAACAGATGGATTTTCTAAACTAAAAGATCTAAGATATACTATTTAGTTTTTTTGTTGATAGGGGTCGAGCTTAAATTCTATGGTAGGATCCGAGTTGAACATGTTTTTTGTTGGTGGGTTGGTGGGAGGGGCGGCTAGAGGTGGGGATGGGATGCTCACCTAACAAATTCATCGCAAAGTCACCTTAGGCCTAGCACTGACTTTACTTCCTACTCACAGTCCCATTTGTTCGATGGGAAAATTAAAGATCGAAGTGTAAATTCTTTATTTGATGGTAAAGAAAATTACAACAGATCAATAATTCTTTTATAAGAGAGGGGAGATATTCAAGCTCAAATCTCTCCTTTATTTAATGTTGTGTTCTTGATGTGGCGATAGAAAGTGAATCTTATTTTTCGTTGACAGGGTGAACGTCAGGACTTCTTAGGAATCTTCTTTTTAGATGGTGGACGAAGTAACACAGCTCTATCCAATAAAAATCTCAAAGGAATTTTAGGTAAGAACAAACTTGAACGCAGCAAGTTATTAGAAGAGTTGAACTCTCTCTTTCTTTTAGCTGGAGATCTTGGTTCTTCTACGGCTTACAACCGAAATTCTTCTGATTAGATTTTTCCGACCCCTCTTCCATAGCAAACTCGACTATTTATAGAGGTTTCAGGGGTAAAAGTGTCCCCTAATAACACTCCATAATGGGGATTAACTCCCTCATTACGTGGGCAGTAATTGACCTAGTAATGAGGACAGTTATAACCGAGACGCAGGGTCCTCTGTAGTTGAAACGTAGGCTTCGGACCTCGCGTTTAGCCATTGAGGTAACGCTTGAACTTCGCATTTGGTTGAAATGTGAGCTTCAACTTCTGCATCAAGTTTTGTGTGAGACGCGGGCTCCGGGTTCTACGTCTTGATTATTGTGGTAAAGTAGAGACGTGGATTTCGACCCTTGCGTCTTGGTACTGAAGTGATGCTACTGCAGTAATGCTGAGACGCGGGTTTTGACCCTCGCGTCTTGGTGCTGCGGTAGTGGTTATGATTAGCCCTGCGTCTGGAGTTTAGACTCTACTTTTTGATGACTTATTCTGAGTGATTTTTGGACAGTCTACACCATTCACCTAACAAGTTCACCATAAACTCTAGGTATAGCATTACTTTACTTCCCGCTTACAATTTTTCTTTTGAAACTTTGACTGACCCACGTCTCCATGGCAAATAAGGGCGGCTTTTAGGAGTGTATACTCTAATCCTATATCTCCAGTAAGAATTCATAAAAATATTTGGCCAATTCCAATAAAACTTAACCTCAGTTGCGAAGCACTTCAATATGTGCCACAGATGGAGAGCCCAAAATGGTATGATAATCCAAATTCAATAATTTAGCAAATATGTGTGATTAGAGAACATAGCATGTCATCATTACATGCATACATTATATAATATCTATACGAATTTTTATGTGCGTGTATAGCGTGCATAAAAGATATGCATATTCATATCTATAATATATGTGTATACATATAAAATATATAAGTATATATTTATATAAACTTGTATGTCACCATTACGTATATACATTAAATACTTTATTAAAAACCATTTGGCCCTTACTATATTAAAGAGTCGTTCATTTTGCATACATTAGATGAAAAGTTAGAAATCTTTAAACCACATAATTTTCTAACCACAAACATTTCATGATTGTGAAGATCAAGATGATCAGTGTGGATCACAAGTGGAGTGTCCTACTATATTTGCTGTAATATGGGTGAATCATAATCACCTTCAAATCAAGAGAAAAAAGAACTAGGGTTTTGAAAAGGAAATAGAAAAAAATTAGGATTTAAGAAAAGAATAAAAAACTGAATAACTTTAAGCTTCACACCCTTTACACCCCGGGTTTTACACCCCAATCTTAAAAACTCAAAACTCAAAAAATTTTACTGAAAATTTTCATTCATTCATTCAATGCCAATAAGAGAAGTCTGGGGCCTATTTATATGCTTCACAAAAGTCTAGTTTTCAAACATAACCGATGTGGTACTAAACTTCTAAATAAAAGAAAACAACTAACTTCAAAATAAGCTAAACTCAAAATAAAATCAAGCAGCTAAGGAATGCAGTACGCCTTCTCGATGTGATGTCCTCATCGTTTCCTTCAGAGTGAGAAAAACTCAATCATGTTAAGTGTGGTTCCCCACACAGCCTCTCAATCGCGCCATGATGGTGGTCGGAGAACCATCGGTCGTGCATCAAGTCCGAACCAAGGTGATGGAGGTGGGTCTGATCTCCGTGACGTATCGGCTGCAGTCTATAGCAGATCTGAAAATGCGAAGGCAACAAAAAGAATCGACTCCGCTCCACTGAAAATCGAATTAATACCAGGGCCCTATGAGAAATCTAACTCAACAGAAATGGAAGCAATCCTCCTCGGGACTCTAACAGGACATATACATCGACCACTCAACTGACTCACAGTTCTGAGAAGAAACTTCTCAGAGTGAATCATAATCATCATCATATTTTTAAACGCACATTCTTACAAAATATTATGTGGATAGGCAACAAATTTGTAGCCATCATTGCAAATTATTATCAGTTTATGAGTCTCATAGTGCATTTCAGGCAAATGCAATGTTACAAACTCACTAGGTAAAAGTAAAACCCTTAAAGATAGGGCAAAGAGATATATGGGTTTCCTAAGAGAACGTACATCATATGCCGCTAACGGTAAACATCACTAGAACCAACAGACATATGACCAAATTCAGGAATTAACTCCAAACATTCACTAAAAGAAAGAAAACACTAGGAACAACCTAATGAAGCATAGTAAAAAATTTCACCAACTCACTAGAAGAGGAAAAATTAGGAGCAACTACAACCGCAATCTATACGAGAGAACTAAGATGGCTTAGTAGATGTAACAACGCTAGTATCAATTGTCCCATACTCAATTTCGTTCTCTATTATTCTATCATAAGTATGGCAAGTGAATACCTACCACCTGTGCAGACATATTAGACTCTATCAATACGTGCTCAGAATCACTAGTATCATCCTTTGAAACATCAATATCATCAGGTATGAGTGTACTGGACTCAACTAGTATATCATGAACGACACTAACACTCTCCTTGTGAACATGAGTCTCATAAAGTGTGAGTGTATTAAACTTTACTAAATCATCAACAGCATCACTAGTAACCTCAGAATGAATGTAGATATCCTCGACAATCCTCAAATTATCAAATGTCATTAATTTGCACATTATCAGAATGTTGAATCTTCGAGGGGGCACTGGTAATGCTATTGTTCAAATTCTCCACACTTAGAACACTTAGTCGTGGGGTACTCGTAAGCATAGCATTCATATCCCTCACACGTAGAGCACCGCTCTTTGATTTTCTGGACAATTCTAGCTCTAAAGCAAAAAAAATATTTTTTTTGACAGACTTCATGACATGTAAGATCACCTCTCTTTTAAAATTAAGTCTCAATCCGTTATAAAACATATATATAGTAAGAAGATGATCTATCTGAAAGTCACATTCAAATACAAACTTCTCAAATTTAAGCTTATACTCGCTAATAGGCAAGCCTCCCTGACGTAGATAAAACAACTCTTTAAAAACTCAAAATCTAGATGAATAAATTTTTCCTTAAACTTTTCTGTCATTTCATCCCACGTCTCTATAGGTTCAAAGTATGTTCTCTCTAGTTGCCTTTTTACGGTAGTCCAATAATCTAGAGCTAAATTTTTTAATTTTCCCTTAGCAAACTGGACTCTACGTGCATCAGAGAATTCATATGTAAAAATAATAGCTCAGGTGTGCTATCCAATTACAAAATTTAAGAGGGCCATATGTATCATAAAAATTGAGAGGTGCTACACTGCTTTTTCGTTGGATTTCTCTCCCAACAGCAGCCTATCATAATAATTATGCTCTCTAATGTGATGTTGTGAATCTGTATTTTGTGACTCTAGGGGATGCAACCAAAATCTAGTTCTAAACTTAAACATATCTACAATTTAACATAAGACAGACTGCAATGCAAAAGAATGCAAACAAGTTGATGATTATGCAAAATTTTTAGACTCAGACAAAACTAAATGCATACGCTATAAATGATAAAAATTGCAATCCTAACTGTCTCAGTTTCTATATGCCAGGAAATGCAATTCCAAGTGATGATGTTTATAATTGTCAAATGAGATCAATAAATATTAATAATTATGCATAATAAACAACAAATAAGTACACAACCACTAGAGTTTGTAAGAAATGAACAATTAAAAAGTTAAATCAAGTTATAATATCACCTGAGGAGGTGAGGAGTCCGCGCTCAAAAATAAGTCACGTAAGAGTCTTTAGACGATTCTCTACAACTATTGGCTGAAATTATTGCAAGAAAGCTCTGAACAATTGCAACACGGACTGAACGTTACTAAAAGATGCTTCAAAAACGGTTCAAATCGGGCTCAAAACGGCTTCTGAACCAATCCTGATGAGTCAGCACTGAGTCAAGACACAGTCAGAACTGAGTCAATTCCGGTTGACTCGAACATGAGACGTCGGTTCGGGTCTGAGACGTCGGCTCGGGTCGATCGGGTCTGAGTTATAGGCTTGGGTCGGCTCGGGTCTGAGCACGTCAGCTCCGGTCGGCTTGGGCACTGTAGCTTCCGGGCAGGTCGGGTCACTATCGGGTCAGCTCTAGTCCTAATGTAGACCCGAAGTGAAATATAGATCTAGTTCATGCCGATCTCAACGCTAGCGATGGCAGATGGCGGTGGTGTGACGAGGAAGAAGACGGCAACGACGACGACAAAGGCGGAGGTGATGATGACGATGAAGATCGACTGCTATAGGTGGCAAGGTTATCGAAGGTGACGGGGCTGGTGACGAATCTGAAAGCAGAGAGAAGTGACAGTGGACGTCTAGTTGCTGGCGGTGTGTCAGCGACGAGATACTGAGGCATGTTTGACGGCGAGCCTGAGAGCAGGGAGAGAGGTGGCGGCGAGGTGGTTGTGGTGGCTTGGCTACCGTCGAGGGAGAAGTGATGATGAGGAAGAAGTGGGTGGCGACAGTAATGACACAGGTGGGTGTTACCGATGGTTTGGGAGGAGGAGGTTGTGGCTGCTGGCGGCGAAAACTAGGGATGGAGGACTGGCGGTGGGTTGGGTTGCTCGACGAGGAAGATGTACAGTACCTCGGGTGAATTTCAGGGTATTTCGGTGAATTTTGTGAACATTTTTGCCTCTGGGAAAGATCTATGGTTTCTTGATCTCGTTTTTTATTTTATTTTTTTTATAAAACTAGGGTTTAGAGAGCGGGCTAGGGTTTTGGGAAGAGAGCTAGAATATTTTATCAACAGATCTAGGGTTTAGGAAAAAAAGATGAAATTTTGAAGGGGTTGGAACCAAATCTCGGATACCAAAATTGATGTAATATGGGTGGATCGCAATCACCTTTAATCCAAAGTAAAGAGAAAACAAAGGTTTTGAAAAGAAAAAAGAGAAAATTGGGGTTTAAGAAAAATAAAAAACTGAATAACTTGCAGCTTCACACCCTTTGCAGCTTCACACCTCAATCTCAAGAACTCAAAGGTCAATAAATTTAACTGAAAAATTTTTATTCATTCATTTAATGCTAATAAGAGATGTATGGGGCCTATTTATAGGCTTTACAAAAGTCCAGTTTTCGAATATAACCGATGTGATACTAAACTTTGAAATAAAAAAACAACTTCAAAATAAACTAAAATCAAAATATATAGAGCAGCTAATTAATGCAGTACGCCTTCTCGACATGATGTCCTCATCAATATGATTTGAAGAATAAACTTTTAAGTTTCTTCCTGAGCGTGTGCACACACGTGGTTGGAAAATTTACCAGACATTAACAGAACTAGAAGTTAATACATTGAACTAGATGTTTAAGCAAATGCAAAAGGACCGACGAAAAGATTTGTAATCGTGGATGTACAATAACCAATTCAAGATACTATTATATGCATCAGTCGCATCACTTCAAGCATGCATATTCTATACTCCATATTGTGCAAAAGTGAACTATTAAATTAAGACAACATAAACAGGTAATTGAAGATACACCTGTGTAATTTATATTTTGACCATGAAAGGTTTGATATTCAAAGAATTTACAAAATCAAACAACAATTCACTGACATTATCATCTAGTAATCTAAAATTCTAAATTTTATCTTTTATGTTCACTCAATCGAGTAAAGGATGCACACACCTCGATAGATTGGCCTTATCACATACGAAAAAACAAATGAAATTACCTATGAACGATGCTCTTTTTGTCTGGATATACAATATCACCATATTGTGCAAGAGTAGAGTCTATCGCCGAAGGATCATCAGTAACCAACTTGGCAAGCCGTTCATCAATCCAACTAAGCCTCTGTTGAATGAAACAGATATTATATTAGCATTGAAAACTAAGAAGATATGATACAAAAAGAACAATTGAGGTAGAATTCCAAATCAGTAGGTGGAACTAACAGCACTCATTGAAAAATGTGTAGCAAGGCCAACTGCAAGCATGTCTACTCCATTGAGCCTTTCACCTGTTAGAGCCAAGTATTCACCTGAAAGTACAGCATTATATAAATATTCTCCATGAGGATGGATGAAAAAGGGTAACAAAGCATGTCGGGTTGCCGCATTGCACTCTGTGGTGATGTAGCATAGTTATCCTAAAACACATCCCCAATCTGCCAACACGACAAAGTATTGTGGCATAACAAACCTCGTGACACTTCTGAAACAGGCTTGGTGCAAGTAAACTCAAACATTATTTAGGCAAAAATTAAGTTTTACACAATTATCTACTATTCGTGAACCGGACAATCCAGAATCAAGGTAGATTTAACGCGCATCTTGCCACCTATATGGATTGAATAGGTTGGCTGATTGATTCACCACGACATTTATTAAATGATTTTGATAAAAGTTAGCATTTAACTAAACTCATTTGCCAAACCATGTCAGTCCATTTCATGTCTGAAGTGTCTGTTAGTTCTACAATTTCGACATCTAATCCTCAATCATGCCAGTTTTAAATTTGTGAGCATTGTCATTTGTTAGATGTAATGTGTTTAGTTACGTAGGTATTTGAGTATTTGGGTATTGGTTAATAAACCCATACCCGCTTCCTATATATTCATCTTCTATATAAAGAGAGGCAACCCCAAGTCTAGGGTTATGCCATCTATTTCCCAAATTCTACATGGTATCAGAGCGAATCATCTTCTTTTACTCTCTCCTCTTCTCCTATCTCTATAAATCATAGCCAACATCTTCACCCGCCAGCCCAATCATCTTCTTCCTCTTTTATTAAAACCCTAGCATCCACTACCCACATCATCCAAAACCCTAACCGCGCCATCCCAAACCCTGCCAGCACCCGCTAGCCATCTGCTACCACCTGGTGCCTCTGTCAGCACTCGCCATCTGTTACCTCTGTTGCACCCAGCATCACCTTTGGTGCCCTGGAGCAGACTATAATACACCATCTATTGATGTGCTGACTACATCTATTGCTACAATCTATGAGTATTACTATTATCAATGCTGTTGTTGCTACTATTCTAGTGACTGTTGTTGTTGATTACTACTGATAACTGCCATCTACTGTTGTCGCCATCATCTATATAACTGAAATTTGATATTTTTTTGGACTACCACTACTGTCTACATGATTTGATATGTTCTATATGATCTTTTGTTGTTGCTGTCTATGCATGGTTCAAAGTCGCGGTCTCGTCGGGCACTGAGACGGATCGGTCTAAGCGACTCGGATCGGTCTCGGGCGATGCGCGCACAACGCATATAGAAAGCTCAAAAAATTCTGAAAAAATCACGACAAATCGTAAAAAAATGTAGACATCAAAATTCATATATCACATGTCCAAAACAAATTTGTTTTAAGGGATAATTGAAAAAATATGATGATTTGAGAGCAAATTCAAAAAGATAAAAGATTTGAGGGGGTAAATATAAAAACTCAAAAAGAAAAGAAAAGGATAAAGGGGGAGAGAGATCGGGTGAGTGGATCTCTCTCCCTCCTTTGGCTCTATCTCCCTCTCTCTCGTCTCTTTCCCTCTCCCATCTCTTTCTACCCTCTCCCTCCCTCTGGCTCTATCTCCTTGGCTCAATCTCCCGCTCTCGTCCCTTTCTCTCCCCTCCCTCTCTCTCGTCACCCTCCCCCCTCTCTGTCTCTCTCTCCCTCTCTCCCCCCTCCACTGCTCTTAGAGAGTGGAGGGAGAGAGAGGGGGAGAGATTGAAAGAAAGACAGAAGGAGAGATTAAGAGAGAGAGAGAGAGAAGGAGAGATGAGAGAGCAGGCGGCAGCAGTGACGACGGGCAGGCGACGACGGCGAGCAGACAGGCAGCGAAGGCGGAGAGCCCTAGATCTCAGGTAAGTTTTAATTTTTTTTCTTTTTTAAACCGACTCGGCCTTGACTCAGAGCTGACTCGGTCGAATCAGCCGAGTCAGTCTGAGTCATATCGTGACTCGGCCGATTCGGCCGAGTCAGCTCCGAATCAAGGCCGAGTCGGTCGTTTCTTAGTGGATCCTTCGAATCGGGTCTCGGAATCGTCTCGGTGGGTGCCGAGATAGATACGACTCGGCCGAGATGGATACGACTCGGCCGAGTCTTTGAACTGTGATCTATGAGTACACATCTGCAAGTTGTTGATATTTGTCTGGCTATCTTTATCTCGTTGTTTCTTGCTACCATCTAGTTGCAATGAGACTACTAAAGAAGAGAACAAGCGGGTCTCGGCCGTTACTACTCCAACGATTGATAATATGGTACCGAATCTATGGATGTCACTACTATGAACCTTAATGGTACTATCTCTTGTTGGTACAATCTTTTCGTCTGTCATTGGTGCTCAAAAGAAAATGAAACACCTCGCTAATGCTCCTCATGATATCCAAGATTTGGATATGAGAACCAATTAACTAATGATTGTTGTGTAATAACCTAGCTACTCGATAGTATGGTTGAAAAGGTGAGTGTCGGCCTTATGTTCTTGTGTATTGTTAAGGACATCCGGGATACTCTGAAGGATATGTATAATAACGAGAAGAACATCTCTAGGGTGTTTGAGCTATATGAGCAGAACATCTCCAGGGTGTTTGAGCTATATAAGCAGCTGTTCACCTTACGGATAGGAGATAGATCTCTATTTGAATATTATTCTACTCTGAAAGAAGTCTTGGATGAGTTAAATGTCCATCAATCACTTGTTACTGATTTGAGGTCAGTGAAGGAATACATGAGGAATTGACAGTGGCAAAGTTTTTATTTGGGTTAGATCCATTGCTTGTAACACATATTCGTGGTTAGATTCTTGGCAGTAACAACGTGCTTTCATTATCTTCTAGCTATTCCAGAGTTCTACGGGTGTCAACTGGATCTAGATCTACTGCATCACCTACTTCTCACTGAGGACTCAACTATGGTGGTTGGTTGTGGTAGTGGTCGTGATCATAGACGCAGGCGCGACTCAGGAGAAGGACATGAATTTTTTTTGTGGTCATAGATTCTCTTAATCCAACAGGGACCACTTGGAGGAATAATCATTTTTTTGAGAAATATTGGATGAAGTTAAGGGAACCTAAATGGCACACATGGCTGACTGAGACAACTCGTCCTACTGACTACACTTCATCTACTGACTATGTTTCCTTGTCTCTTATTCTGAACCAGAAAATTCAGACCCCTCAACCAGGGTATAACAAGTTTCTACAATTTCTATTGTCTCAACGGTCTGGTCAAACGGCTACCCATACATCTACTTCAAGTATGGGCTCATTTCTAGCTTCATCTGATAGCCTTAAATACTAGATTTAGGATCATCCATTCACATGACACGTACAAAAGATAATTTATTTATTGTCATTTTCTAACCATATTCCTCTAGTTAATATTGTTGTTGTTTCTTCTATTCTTGGTGACGGAATAGTTCACGCTCCATCGTCTTTAGTTTTGAATAATGTATTATATGTTTTCAATTTCCTGTTAGCCTTTCATCTATTAGTCAAATCACAAAAATAATAAACTGTTCTCTGACCTTTTTCCCTATTGTGTGTTTCAGGACCTCTAAATTGAGACGAGATTGGTTCGGGCCATGAACAAGGTAGTTTTTACTATTTGGATGATGGTACATCACCATCTGATTTAGTTGTGGTTTCTTCTTTTGATACTCTAATGCAATGGCACTATCAACTGGGTCACCTTCTTTGCAGAAACTGAAACAAATATTGTCCATCGAGTCTTTAGTTTCTTCCTTAGAGTGTGAGTCTTGTCACTTAGAAAAATATCATAGTGCTTTCTACCTAAGTCGGGTCAATAATCGTAGTAGGTTTCCCTTGAACTAGTTCATCCTGATGTTTGGGGTCTGTATTGTTTTCTTTCTCTTACTGATTTTAGGTATTATCTGATATTTATGAATGATTTCTCTCGAATGACCGGGGTGTATTTGTTAAAAGACAAGACATAGATTCCTGAATCCTGATGTTATCAAAACTTTCTACAATGAAATAAAAACTCAGTTTCATATATCTATACATATTTTGTGAATTAATAATGCTCTTGCTTATACAAAAAATAATGTTTTTCAGTTTTGTGCTTCTCATGGCATTTTACATCATATTTCTTGTTTGCATACCTCGCAAAAAAAATGGGATTGCGAATGAAAACATAGGCATATTTTAGATGTGGCTCAAACTTTGATGATTTAGATGAATGTCCCAAAATATTTTTGGACTGACATTCTTTGTGCTTGCTATTTGATCAATAGAATGTCATTGTCTGTGCCTCATGAAAAAAATTCCTTTTTCATGTTTATACCTTCACAAACCCATGTTCTCTCTTACTCCTCGTGTCTTTAGTTGTACCTGTTTTGTTCAAGATCTTCACCCTGGTTTTGATAAATTGACTCCTAGGTCTATTAAGTGTGTCTTTGTTGGTTACTCTTAAGCTCAAAAAAGGTATCATTAATTTGATCTGGTGCATTGTAAGTATTTAGTTCAGCTTATGTTTTTTTTTTTTAGAATGTTTCATCATTTCTCCTTATAGTAAGGAAGCCCCATTATTGTGTGTTCCTCTTTCTCAGTCTATACCTTGTTCTGGAGATGAAAATATATACACAATTTCTAAACCATTTCAGAAGTATACGAGGAGCCCAAAGGAATCGGCATCTTTTTCGATCAGTGTTCTAAATGGCGGCCACATCGGTCGGAAAAATTTATCGGAGATGGGGATATATCGGGGATATTTTCAAAAATCGGATGTCAAAATCGGACTGTAATATACATGTCTTCTTGTCTTAAATCGCATCTCAATAAGACAATGTATGCATAAATTATATAAATCTACATAAAACATCATACTTATATGTTTAAGATATACTTAACTCGATGACTTATATTAAGCCTATGAATCCATAATCACTATCCAAGTGTCGAATCTTCAAAAATGTCACATTGCCACATCACTCGAATTACCCAAATACCTAACCTAGAAATTGGTTGTAAAACGCTATATCGGGTCCAAAATCGTCGAAATTGCGGCCGATATATCGGATCCATGCCTATTTATTGGCGATTTTGGACGAAAAACGCTATATCGGTTTGGATGTGTCAAATCATTGTGGCTAGGTGCCGTAAACGCAATATCGGCGTAATATTTGGGATATTTAGAACACTGTTTTCGATTATAATCAACCCGACATCCACAAGTGAGGATCTTACGCATCAGCAGCAGCCTCCTATGCTTGATAATTCTGCTCCTTCTGATATGAGTCTCTCTATTGAACTTCATAAGGGCAAACGATCAACTAGCGTACATTCTATTGCTTATTTTGTTTCATATGATCATCTTACTCCCTCTTTTCGTCAATTTACCTTGTCTGAATCTTCTGTCATACTCCAAAATTATTAGGAAGGTACTGTGAATCCTTCTTGGAAGTAGGCCATGGATGAGGAAATGGATGCTCTCCTTTCACGGGGGACATGAGATTTAGTTATTGCCCTTCTGGGATCTGATATTGTTGGGTGCAGATAGGCATGCATGGTGAAGTACTGACAAATATAAGGCATGGCTTGTTACCAGGATTCACTCAGATTTATAAAGTTGACTATTTTGAGACTTTCTCTCCTGTTACTCAGCTTAATTCCATTAGTGTCATTTTCTCCATTGTTGTCAATCAAAAGTTGCTTATGTTTTGATTGGATGTGAAAAAATTTCTTCTTGTATGTGATCTTTAAGAAGTACATATAGAGTAACCTTGCTCAAGGGAAGAGTATCATGTGCAAGCTTAAGAAGGCAATTTATAGTCTCAAGCAGAGTCCACGAGCCTGAATTAATGAGTTTAGCAGAATGATTGGTGCGATAGGATTTCGGATGTGCTATTCCGATCATTCTGTTTTTATTCGGCATGGCCCATCTGGGGTAGTTGTATTAATTATCTATGTTGATGACATTCTACTGATTGGATGACATTCTACTGACTGGAGTGATATAGGTAGAATTGAGAAGACTAAGGAGTATCTCAAACATTAGTTTTTAACCAAGGATATGAGAAAACCAAATTGCACATTTGGGATTGAAATTGCTCAGGCACACATGGGGCAGGCACACATGAGGTAATTCTCTCTCAAAGGAAGTATGCCTTAGACTTATTGGAGGAGATTGGACTGCTTGGTTGCAAGTTTGTGAGTACTCTTATGGACACAGATTCAGATCAAAAATCTGAGAATGGAGTTATTTAAGGATACTGCACACTATAGAAGACGAATAAGTAAACTCATTTATCTTACAGTTACAAGACCAGATATTATTTTTATTGTAGAGCTTGTGAGTCAGATTATGCACAAGCCCAAAGAGGTTCACTAGAAAGCAGCACCGAGAATCTTGGTTTACATAAAAGGTTCTCAACGTAGAGGCTTACTATACAAGGAGAATGGACATCTGTGTAGATTTTGGCTATTCTAGAGACAAAGGAGAAGGAAATTTACATCTGACTATTGTACCTATATAGGAGGTAATCTTGTGACTTGGAGTAAAAAAAATATAATGTAAATTCTCGTTCTAGCGTGGAAGCTGAATATAGAGGTATGGCACATAGAGTATGTGAGATAATGTGGTTAAAAACTCTTATGGCAGAGCTTGGTTTTCTAGAGACTAGTTCAATGCCAATGTACTGTGACAATCAGTTACCTATTAACATAACTAATAATCCATTGTTTCATCAAAGAACTAAACACATAAAAGTGAATTGTCACTTTGTACGGGATTGTGTTACGAGTGAGATGATTTGCACTCCATTCATTCCACCGGAGCTAATGGCAAATATCTTCAGTAAGATTCTTTCCAAGTTTTCTTAATCTTTTATAGCAAGCTGGTTTTGATAGATATTTATGCTCCAGCTTGAGAGGGAGTGTTAGATGTAATGTGTTTAGTTATGTGGGTATTTGTGTGTTTGGGTATTGGGTAATAGACCCATACCCGTTTCTTATTTATCCATCTTCTATATAAAGAGAGGCAACCCAAAGTCTAGGGTTATGCCGTCTATTTCCCAAATTCTACACCATTGAAAAAGTGTGAAGGGTATAATGGAGGAGGTAAGCACATCATTTAGAAATTTGAATTTATGAAGAAAATTCTTTTCAACTATGAATATGTCAACTGAGACTTGGAGATTGCTTCACAATTAATTGAATTCCAACCTTCTTATGAAACATAACTATAAGGAGCTCTATTGCAAGACTTAATAAGCCCAGCTATAGAAGATACTTAAGTTCCAAGGAGCAAGAGAAGCCATTTACTCCAACAAAAAAACACAAAGGAATACATGTTGCTAAGAAGAGCACACACAAATCCAAGCCAATCAATTTTCTAGATACTGCAAATGATGATAGCTTCCAGGAAATAGATTGCCTCCAAACTGTCTAGAGTGGTGAAATAACTCCAAACAGTTATTGGAGAAATCTCAAATAAGACAGCAATCCAAAGATGTGAAGGAAATTACTAGAAAGAGAGTGCACTGAACAAAAGAAAATATGCATAAGAGCAACCCAAAGAGTAAAGATCCTGTCAGAAGGTAAAGAAAGGAACCTTGAGCATATCTTGATTACGATAAATGACAGCTCGCAAATATTACAAGAAAAGGAATAAAAACTTAAAAAGCCTACTAAACCACGCTGGAAATATCAAAAACACAAGGTGTTGAGGATTAAAAAGATCTATTGAACCATGATGAAAGTACCAAAACCAAGAGGTCTTGAGATAATGCAAGACTCATGATTACTAAGAAAGGATCCTTTCAGAAGATAAAGACAGAAACCTTGAACATATCTAGATAATGATAAATGATAGTCCCAACAGTTACAAGCAAAGAAACAAAAACTTCAAAAAGCCTACTGAACCATGCTGGAAATATCAAAAACACAAGGTGTTGAGGATTAAAAAGATCTATTGAACCATGATGAAAGTACCAAAAACAAGACGTCTTGGGATAATGTTAGACTCATGACTACCAAGAAAGCTTCTAATCTTGGTAGCAGTTCTGGTTTCTGTACACATTTTATTGGCATCAAGTGTTTAAGTAGTTTTAACAAACTCAGACGGGATATTGCAAATGTTGGTATTGATGGATAAAAAATAATTAAAAGGTACAAAAAGAGGTACGACCATGAGCAATTTTGACTTTCTAAAAGAAAATTGAGAAGACTAGATAAGGCCACCATGAAAGCTTGTATCATTTGAATAGCTGGTGAGCTTTCATTTATAAATAGATACGATGTTCGAATTGAAATTTAACTTGCATAAATAAATTGAGAAGTTAATTTTGAAGAATCAATTTAAAATTGATTTCTATTAATTATTAAACATATGCACAGCGAATTCTAATAATATGAGAGAATTTGAGTTCTCTAATTAATTTTTTTTCAATTTAATAACTAAGTTAGAATTCAAATTATGAGTAAAAAGTTAAAAACCAATATAATAAAAAGGTTGTATTGAGAAAAAGAGGTTACCCAGATATAATATAGTTTATTATATTGGATTAGACCTAATATAATTAAAGAGGATTTTTCATGTAAGGTAATAAATCCAACCAAACACTCAATTTTACTGTTAATTCTTTCTGGTTGCCTAAATATTTACTGTAAATCTTAAAAACAAATAATTTTCAATTCTGATAGTTGGGCTTCTTCTTGACTTCAAAAAACTCGACCACTCAAATAAAAAAAATATTTCGCTCACTACATGGAAAAATTCAGAGTTTAGTTACGAGTTTTCTGCTCAAAGTTTAAAAAAAAAAAAAAAATAATCTTGTAAGAGAATACTTCAATCCCTGGATCTCTTGTATCAGCTTGTATCAGATTGAGAGGGACTGAAACCAAAAAAGTTACAGTAATACCATTGCTTATTGGCCAAGACCGATTTGCTGAGTGATATTGGATCAGAATGCTCTAAACCCAACCCGATACTGCTGGTATGTATCGCTTAATGTTCAAAACAATTACAAGATTGGATTTACATTTCGACCAGATCTTTACTGTAAAAACCGTACAGAACCAACAAAACCGGCAGACAACATAATTCGCTGTTTGGCTTAGATTAAATCGAAACTAAGCGTGTCCCACCCTATGACTTAAGTTGTACAAGGAGAATATGAGGTATGGCGTCATGAATTTATCACCTTGTGCAAAGACAATTGGGATGAAATCTCAACCTGACACAGGACCCCAAGGTTTTATGAAAAAAATTCTGGTCTTTTCTGTTTTTGAGGGGGGGAGGGGGGGTTTACATTAGGAACTTTTGCGACATTTTTTCTTCCTAGATTAGGTTCTGAAATGCGAGCATGGATTTTTTGGGGTTTCTAACCGATTTGGGGGCTATATTTTGGATCAGCTTCAGTTAAATGCATTCGAAAAGATCAATGTAGATAAGTTTCATCCAAGATATCAAATATTGATTGCAGCCAAAGACATAATTTAATAAACTGTATACCAAAGGGCTTACCTAGATGACCAGTCAGATGCGAAAGGTAAAAAGAAGCCGCAGCATCAGGATGGAAGCCAATATGAATTTCTGGAGTGGAGAAAATCTGAAATTGCATAGATGCAAAATATTCAAGGTAATGTTTGATAAGCTATGTAAGTTTTAGATATTTAGTATACCTTCATACATAGCAAGTAAATGAGGGGCAAATGACAACATTTTTCATATGGAAAAGATGAACCAGAGCAAAAGATATAATCCATAGCAATGTTTTAGTTGAAGAATTCCACAGGCACATGGTAGAAATTAAGTGGCCATACTGAATGACAGATGACCATTCTGTTTGGAGAAGATTATCTTTTCTAGATAAGAATTTGACATCAAGACAAACAATAACATCATGAAAAAGAAGATAAAAGTGTGCGCCTAGCGTAAAAGTGTCATTCTTTTTGTGACTCAAAAGTTTCAAAGAAAGTGAAACACTGTTCAATATCTCACCAAACAATATAGTTTAACCAGTCTGTGATGGGGATAGCTTACAAAAACCATTATAGACCCCATCTCTATGGAAAACGATGATAAGCCAAATAATTATTTTCACAGCATAACCTACAAATCCTAGCCATTAATATGGAATAATGGATAATGCCAGAATTTAAGAAAGTAAGGTTACCAAAATATATAACAGATGAAGACTTGTCCATAATCGGCCGAAACCTAGCCACTATGTGGTTAATAGGCACCCAAGTGAGCCACCTAGGCATTACATCAGTGATTGAGATATCATAAAGTTGCAAAGACATGATAGCAGGCACGATGTCGTGAGCGCCTAGGCAACTGCCCGTGACAATACAAGGTACACAGCTATCTTATAAATGTAACTCATGTAAGCTAAATGATGACAAAATTTAGGATAAATCGCAGAACACCCCCACCCCCCCCCCCCCCACCGGTGCTATAAAGTTTTTGCAGCAATCCCTCCTCAGTTCTACTGGACCCAAAAGATAACCCTCCAGATCTATTAGATTATGGAAATAACCCCCTTACTAATGTTAGTTCAGCAGAAAACCCCCCTGAGAAAATGTTAGTCCAGCAGACAACCCCCCTAATCTCATGTTAGTTCAGTGGAATTATCTACATGGATCTAATAGAATAGGGAGTTTTAAATCTAATATGCTAGTGGGGGTTAAATCTGATAGAACAGAAGTTCATTGAATAAAAGAAACTTTATAGTACAGGTGCTTTGTGCAACTTACCCTGAAAAAGCATACTTATACAACAAGCATGGTTTAAAATAACGCTTAAAAAAAATCTCCTAAAAGGGTAATGCTTACTGGTTACTACTTTCAACCTAATGACTAGTCATCTCTTAAACTTCATACTTGATCTACATTTTCATTCTGTTAAACTATGAAGGACGACATCTTTATTTATACTCTAAACATACAAATTATAATTATATAAAACCATAAGCAACCCTCCTCGAAGTGTGACTTGTAATATTACTAGGACTCTATAAAACTCCTATTAGGGCTTTACTTATTATATCTAATATCCTCCAAACCCATGATGGTGTGACATTGAGAGTTGGTCTA
This sequence comes from Agave tequilana, assembly GCA_038442645.1. Lineage (NCBI taxonomy): Eukaryota > Viridiplantae > Streptophyta > Magnoliopsida > Asparagales > Asparagaceae > Agave > Agave tequilana. The sequence goes on from JAVJIF010005297.1 coordinate 54,717, forward strand.
ATAAAAAATTTGAAAAACAAATATTGAAACATGCTATAAACAAATATTGAATTCTTGATGCTGATGCCGACTGTTGAATTGCTTATAACGATGCCAAAGTTGCAAACCAGACAAGTCAAATCGCAGCTGAACAGAAACTGAATCGTACACTAGATTGCACGAAAATTCATCTGTGTGATAGGGTTAGAACTTTAGATATTCTCAAATTCAATATATAAGAATGTTTTAGAGACCCAAACTCGTTAGAAAAAGAGATTTTAGAGATCCCCAATTTCATACAAGAAGAGGGTTTAGAGATACCTAAACTCAGAATAAAATTATCAAATCCAAGTAAAATCAAACCAAACAAAAGCCATCAATGCGTTCAAAACACAAAAAAATACATAAGAATCGACTCCTATATCACCAAAAATTAGACTATGATACATTAAAATGCAAATAGAATAATTTCAGCCCCGAGATAACTAGACTTCCAACATAACTAGATTTCCAACATGTCTCTATCTTTTGCTTGTTTGCTATCCAGGCGAAAAGAAATATAAATCCAAAATTGCTATTTGTTGTTTAGGCAATAGGGTTGGTAGTGGAATGTGTCGTGTTGTGCCTAGCCAAGCTCGGTCATGACCCATGTAAAAATAGCTAGCCCAAGCATGGGCCGAGAGCACTATATAGGCCTAGACCTATACATCCATGTATCAATCCATTGGATATTGCGCTGGTCCATGTGTCGTATTGGGTCAGCCTATTCGTGCCTCCACTTGTGCTTGGACCTATTACTTTGTGCTACTTTGTTTCAATCATGCCTACTTCTCTCTCACTCACAAACAAACAGAGGGGAGCACACAAGAAAAAGAAATGAGAATGGGCATCTCTATCTTAAACTCTAAATTAAGCATCCCAAAAGCTTGATTAGCTCATCTTTTCAAACTAAACTAACTTTCTTTTTACATCATCACTTGTAATCGTACATTAAATAATACATGTAATATAGTGCATGTAATTGTGCCTCCATTGGAGGCCTAATTTGAACTCCATTCATGTCATGAATGAGCCATGCCCTATCGGCCTAGACAAACCCAAGCACTACACGAAAATAAACAAAGTCATAAATTTCATGCCCCAGTACGGCCCAAAGTACCGCTTTCATTATCAATATAACAAAAGTTTTTGTGTTGGCTTAGGCCTATTACCAACCCTGTCAACCCTCTCCGACAATGAACAGTACTTATAAAGAGTAATCCACAATGATCAGTAACCCGATGTATTTTTGTGTGTGTGGGGGGGGGCCTTAGGGGGAAAAGGAAAAAAGGGAAGAAGAAAGATAATGATACCGATGGCCATAACACATCAATTTGTTTTCCAATTTCCATAAGGTTAGCTCTTTAATCAAGCCAAAGTTTGAGGGTCAATATTACACCATCACATATCCATCTCCACATTTTTGCACTCATCTTACATTTTCAGATTCTATTTTAATAAAATATTAGTGGCTACAATAACTTCTGTGTTGTTTTTTATACAAAGACTCACACCTTAAAAACATTAAACTAAACAATTCACAAATGTCACCCCAGAAGCCATCTCAAAGCACAAAATGATCATCATTCTCTTACTTTCCTTCTAAACTTTAAAAGCAACAATCAAAAGAATTCTGGTAAGCCCTGCTGCCAATGATGATAACTTCATTCACATATACCACAATAACAACTGCATCTGAAATACAATGTCTCATTCACTATAAAGTTTTTGTTTGTTTTTCCTTCATAACTTAATCCACCATTGGCACTTTGACTCATCAACCAACAATTGATCATTCACAACTAATAAAATACATAAGAATGACTATTGATCATCCACAACTACAAAAATCCATAAGAACAGCCATGCACCAAAGTCATTTCACATGCAACTGGAAACTAGAAAGTGAAGTTTAACAGCATATACCAATGGTGTACAGAGAAACTCTATATATCCATATAAAAGTTGGTGGAACCTTAAAAGGACAAGAGGGAAAGATGACATTGATGGAATAAAAACATTTTCAGCACAAATCTCGAGCTCACTACTCTTAATTCAAATTAGGTATATGTCCAGCACTTTTCTTCCTAGGCATAAAATTATTCACAAATTTAAAATCACATTATCTACCAAAGTAATAATAGATTATGATGATATTCTCTAACATATGTATAACTCATACAGTTTTGTCAGTCGCAATACGAAATGTCCCAGGAATCGAAACTCCTCCACCTCCCCCCATGGTAATACCATCTAGAATAGCCACCTGCCAATAGAGTAAACCAATAAGGGAGCAAACAAAATAGGCGTCAAATAACTATAAGGCCAACTTTTATTAGCGAAATATAAAATTTTATGCAATGTAGAAGGCTTCAAATTGGCAAACAAGATAGCTTAATCATAAAAGGCTTCAATTAACAATTCCATCTGACAAAATAGTAGCAAGTTTTAGAATCCAATTGCAATGGTGAGTTCAAAAGCAATCAGATCAGTAAATAGCATGAACATTATAATATAATTTATAAAATAAGTAACTATAATAGCATGTGTATATTAGCTTTGGAGACAGCTTGATGATGATGCTACAGTACTAGATATTTCACTAACAATTCAGTAGTCAAGCAAACTATGTTTTCACCTCTAGGACGCTTTGGCAGCTTCAGCGGTAAGGAGATAAAATCAATATTTGAAAAAAAGAAAGAAAGAAAAGAAAAGAAAAGAAAAGAAAAGGTGGGAATGACAGGAATTTACCCTTCGAATTTTCTGAAGCTGTTTAAGCTGAGCAAGTTGAAAGATGTTCAACACTTTTACCATAAACATTATAAGAATAGGACATGCCAACCCCTTCACCCCCTCCCCCCACCCCCCCACCCCACCCCAAAAAACCACCACCTACCCCCCAAGTAAAATCGGTGTGCCCACCCATATCTGACATAGTAGACGTGCCCACATCTGTCAAATGCTTGTTTGCGCACTTATCAAACTTCTACCTGGTATCTCTAAAAGATACGCGGAAGAGGGTATGCTTCTTTCATTTTGGATTAAAAGTCAGTATATTAGTAGCTCATAAATAAGTTTCTGTTCTAAGGTTCTGTGTATAAAACATACAAACGAAAATGTTGACATGTGTGTGAAATATACATATCTTGATAATCAAACATATACATGGCCTGTTTTCGTCTCCTAACTTAGGGGAATTGGCATAACCAGCACATTTGTATTATTGGAACATGACGCTTGTGTGTGCATCAACAATATGTATTTTGCATCTTAATAGTTTAAACTGTAATGATATTTCACTTCACCTCTTGTTGACGATATTTTCCCAAACAAGTCAACACATAACCAACTGAGCTAGTCCAATAGGAGATTGATAGCAATCTACTCTGGTATAGAAAATATTTGATCATATTTATAAATATAAAGACCATTCTTTAACATTTTCATAAAATATACTGAAACACACATCAATATTTATTGAAAAGAAAACAATGGCCAGCAAGAACTAAAGCAACCCTGCTAAACATGGGTACAGATTGAACATTAGAATCCTTAAATAAGTAGGCTACAAACAAGAGCGAGTATGACTAATTGGGTCATTTTATTACACTACCATGGCAATTCAACATGAGATAACGGAGAGTATACTTATGGTTAACATGCATGAACATCCCTAGACCTTTATTATGGTTTTATTAACTAATTTCATGCATGATAAACAATAATAATTTTGCTGCATTACAACAAAAAGTTCATAAAAAATAAAAATTTAATTTGATAGCTTGTATCAGGACCAGGCTTGCATTGATAGAGAATAAGAATCGTTAAACTAAGCAGGTTGCATAGAGGTAAAAATCAACATGATTGGTTGTATTAGTACAATACAGGTCTACCAGGGCGGTTTGACATTAGAGAATGGGCTTCTAATATTTAAATCAAACTGCATGAATCTTCCTAAACCTTTATTAAGAATTGTTCAACTTATCTCATGTGTGATAATCAATAATCATTTTTGCAACACTGCATGAAAAGTAAATAAAAACAAAAAATAAAGTGGAATGACAGGTTAAGATATTCAAGAGGGGGTTAAGAAAAGTGAGCAATGTGGATCAAAGTTCAAACAACAGTATGTATTGGCAACTCAGCTCATGGTCAAGCATATATACCTTCAGTTGCATTATAAACAAATATAACATCAAGCATAGCTCATAAAATATAAGATCTGATATATAAGGCACGCGAAAAATCAGACAGCAAATATTTAAGAATGAAAGGTTTAACAATGTTAGAACTCACATGTGGCTTTAGATATGTGCCTAGAATGTAAATAAACGAGTACAAGTTCCTGAAAGTATCCTTGCACTCCTCCAAATTCCCTGCATAAATTACAAGAAGGAGATAGTTCAAGCAAATTTATCGATCCACTAACGAAAAACACATGCAAATAAATGATTCAAATATGACAAGTCTTATCACGTCAGGTCCATTGCTTATGTGAAGGGATCAAAATCAGAAACCATCAACAAAAGTTAGCCATCTAGGACAGCTGTTATTCAATAAGTCATAGTCAAACAGGAAACACAATTCAGTAGAAGAAAATCTGCAATGACCAGCCAAATGTACTTAAAAGATCACTACACAATATGATTTTTCCAGATGTCTAAAACCCACGATGGCCATCTTAATTGTCTATGACATTTGGGAGCATGGTTCACAGTCGCGGTCTCGGCCGCCGACTCGGCGGGCAGTGAGACGGATCGATCTCGGCGACTCGGATCGGTCTCGGGCAATACGCGTAAAACGCTACATAGAAAGCTCAAAAAATTCTGAAAAAATCACGAAAAATCTTAAAAAAATGTGGACATCCACATACATGTATCATATGTCTAAAAAATATCACTTAACACACTAAACATAAAGCGAAAGTATAAATACACACGTCGCTAGTAGAAGCATATCAAAATACATGGACAATTTAGTAAATTGCACAAAGTACATTCATAAATAAATGCTAATGTAGTTATTTCTACATTGAATTGTGACGATCGGGCAGTGTCGGCGATCTCCAGATCTGAGCGAGAGAGCGGTAAGTTTTTTTTCTTTTTTTCTTTATACCCGTTCGTCATGAGTCAATATACGTTTCGGTCGAGAATCAGAGTCGACTCGATCGACTTGCCGAGTCACGACCGATTCGGCCATGAATCCATCGAGTTGACCGAGTCAACTCCGATTCTCGGCCGAGTCAGTCTCTTCTGAGTTAAGTCGACCAACTCGTGACTCGGACTCGTCTCGGAGCGAGCCGAGACGGATACGACTCGGCCGACTCGTCTCCGACTCGGCCGAGTCTTTGACCATGTTTGGGAGATAAGTTCTGTGAAGATAGTGCAGCTGGTTCGAAGTTCAAAATGCCACGACAAACAAGTTTCACCAAGGTTACTTGGACATTTTTTTGACAAATCTAGTTTGATTAATTTGGTATCCAAAATGCAGTATGGGAATTATTTCATTTTTTTTCATGATTCTCTTCTCTAATATCCATTATATTGCTTCAAAAAGGTTTTGCTTATGAATGTGAGAACTTTCAACATGCTACAATAGGGTAATGTCTTCAAGTTTGGCTAAAATATAAGAGGGACATGGTTTTAAGGTAGATTAATAACAACCACCCCTGAGGTATTTTAGAAATGGTTGACATGCATGATAGAAAGATTATGATTCATAAAGACCAATATAAAGTTTTCTCCATCCAGACCATCTTATCAAATTCTTTTAGTATAGACGATTTTCACCACCTTGGTTTTTTTTTTTTTCCTTCTCTTTCTGGATCATATACTCATGGATCTGTTGAGTAAGATAAATACATATCACCCTTATTCATGGTCTTCAATTTGCATTTGCTTTCCCGCTACTTATCCACAAGATGGGGCCAAGGTTTGGTTTACGCTTCCATATAGAACATGACCGGCAACAACTAAATCAGTATTTATTTGCTCAAATCTTATTCCTTACTCTAATGTTTCTACACTAAACATGAGGTGGCAGAGCACTTGACTCTCCACCCCTCTATTGGTAAGAGCAATGAGCATCCCTTGTTTGGTTGTCATCTTACCCTCATTCATATATTATATTTTTCTCGCTCCCCCTTCATTGTTTTCATCTATTAGAGTATATAAGTATTTCCCTCAACCTCATCCAAACCTAATATGGTTTTATAGTCACCCAGGTTCATATTGAACTGGGCATCTCATTAGAAGGGATTCAAGAAAAAGACACCGTTGCCCGAAAGCCCAGGTTTTGGCCCCGGCAAAAGAGGGTACGGGGAGTGTTAAGAGTATAAAAGTGCGTCCATCAACCCTCACCACAGCTAGAGTTTTGGTGCATGTGAAGTGTTAAGGTTGCTTGGTCTACTTTATCAGCTAAAGGCTTTGGTGTGGTCTTCTCGCATTGTATCAGAGACCAGGTTTCAAGAGGTTAGAGGTTAAAACCTCACCAGTTTCAGTTAAATATTTGATTACCCTCATTTATTTTGTCTTTCCAAGTAAGTCATTCTTATGTTGGAAGCCTTTCTAAATGTTATGTTCAACGCCTTTCTAAATGGCCAAAAGCCCACGTGAGGGGTGTGTTAAGTGTTAGGTATGCTTGGCGTACACTGTTAGCCCTATTAGATTAAGATTTTGAATAAAGTTGTTTCTGACACCTCTTGTTCCTTACCTTCATGTTCACTTAGTTCCCCCAAATACTATGTCCTACTGACATCTTGAACATACAATTTTTTTATTATGTAAAGATCTATAAAACTCAATTCAGTTGTTTTAAAATCATTTCTAAATCTCTTAACAAACCTTTGGATCTCAATAGAAATAAGCATCATGTTTCCCCAAGCATACATTTAACCAACCTATATAACTCCTGACTAAGTAGAGCACCCCATCATTCCAACTGACATATCCAAGTTCATGTTTGACGATCCCTGTATAATATTCTAGAGGGAATAATTCCTTATAAATAATAATAAATTGCTTGATGGCAGCAAAGCCATTATCAAAAGTCTTGGGGGTCAGCTATGTAAATCCTTTTTCCCTGATCAACTCTATTGAGGGTCATCTCATATGTTCACTAGCAAGTATCTTATCCTTTTATACTGCCTCAATCCATGTTCCACCTGTCCCTGGTCCTAGCATCCTTAATTAAAGCCACATTCTAACTTCATAGATGAACTCATGTCTTCTTATATCTTTCTGCATGTTGCCACTCATTCATCTCAACATTCTCATTTCAAATGCACTCATCTATGGACATGTTTCTTAATACTTCAATAGAAAGAATGGTTGGTCAAGTGGTCACTCGTCATACAAATGCCTTACAAAATTTTCCAACCTTATAAGTATTCTACGATCACATAGTATGGTAGAAGAACTTCTCAATAATCTCCAGACCCATCCTGCTTTGAATCAATGAACAACCACCTTCTCAAATTCATCACCATGATATTTGCTTGAGTAGTGAAAATAGTCACTCCTACATATTTGTTTACCATCCATGTGAATTAAACACTTGGTTCTTGTCCAATTTCGCAAAAAGTTGATTCCATATACTCTGCTTTTGTCGTGCAAATTCTAAATCCTTTTAATTTGAAAGCTTTTCTCCAACTCTTTACTTTAGAAATCATCTCTTCTTTTTCATTGGCAAACAACATGTACCATGGAACCTCATCTAAGTATGCATAGTAAGTTAATCCATGACTAATGTAAAGAGATGAGGACTTGCAGATGATCCTTGACACAAGCTTTTGGTGATATGGAATAGATTTATATTCCTCCACTTGTTATCGTGCTAGTCACTATTCCATCTTATATATCTTCAACCACATCTATACAACTATACGAGACGTTTTTCTTTCTAAAACGCACCACATAATCTCCCTACGACCCTATGGAAAACTTTTAAAGATTAAGGAACATAATTTGATATCACTTTCTTCTCTCTAAGCATTTACATCAATCATCTTAGAAGGAAATATCTACAATCCTATACCTCCTACAAATACAATTTTCAAAAGTATTTTTTGCATGTTGACACATGAAATCTTGATAATTCTATATCGACGCCTAAATTCTTTTAAGTTGGAACAAAACTCACTCATAATAGTCTAAATTTTATTTGTAAAGGGGGAGGGTCAATGGACCAAATTGCCATTAATAGATTGATGAGAGCTTGTCTGTCCTATTGTTAAATGAGTCATTAAAAGCAATAATGGCAACTTCTATCGATAACCACCACCTCTTGCTCTCCAACACCCGCAAAACCAAGCTCCTCTCTCCACACCCAACACACTCTCTCACCCACGGTAACGTCACCTTTAGAGTCAAGTTCTCTTTTATGAATTATTTGTTAGGTAAAGAGTTTTCATCATTTTATAGGAATTCGAGAAGTTGGTTTGTGGGTTTCATGATGGGTCTCGGGATTTTGCAAAGAGTTCTTGAGTGGGTTTGGTGAGAACCTCAAAGAAGAGGTTAAAGAACAATATGAAAAGGGTACTTTCAAAATATTTACTTCTTTTAGAGGATCTCTAACCCAAACCCCAATCAAGGAATATTCCTAGCCATGGTTCCAAAACTCGATATCGGTATTAGCCAATGTTTTTAGTACCAATATCAGCAATATCGTTAATATCGACAACATCAGTCCCAATATCGACCGATATTAAAAGGTTGATATTATATCTGATACGATATTACTGATATGTATTAGAATCGTCTGATATTTGAAACCATATTCCTAGCATATTATAACATATAAATAGAGTGATTAACAAGTGTGATTTCATCCTGTCTTAAACAATTTGAGGTGGCAAAATGAAAATATGAGGATTTCAGGGATGAAAAGGGAATTAAAGAGGATTTCAGGTGTCGGTACGGGAAAACACTTTTCAAGAACAAGTTTCTATTTTCTCATTATTTCTTCAATTACCCTCTTCACAGTTTTCATTATATGGCTAATTAGATTGACATAGTTGATGAGTACAACTTTCATATTCACACACGCACCCACGTGTACACACAAACAATAGACCAAAATGCTTCTCCATTCATTAGGCATTTTCTTAGTCCATATAGTTTTGTTCAATAATTTAGTATATTAACCTTATATATCCCAAAAACACTAAAAAAATAAACATGAAGTTGTGTGGCCATTTAGCCCTCCCATTTTTGGTTTCTTAACTCCCTACCTCTTATTTTCGAAATCTGTATGTCCTAATATGGATTCATTCATTTGTTCTACCTTAAGCTTTAAGTTATGATTCTCATTAAACAACTTATGAAAATAAGTCATCCACCTTTATTTAATTTCCTTTCCCTTCCCTTGGACTTTAATCTTCACTCTTTGCACCTAATGTTAGCTAGGTCTCTAATCATCATATTTTTCATCTTAGCCAGCATGCATATGTCTTCTCCCCTTCCTTAATTTATCACTTCTTATATAACATCATAAGCTTCATATTTGGTCTCACTAATTGTTTTCTAAGCTTTATTCTTTGATAATTTATATTTTCCAAAAAAAAAATCATCATTTAATTACTTTTGTCAATCTTCATGGAATGGTCATCTATAACTTCATTGCTCTCTTTCAACTATTTTCTAGATTACGTGTCTAGATTGAGATATCTGGTCAAAGGTAACTCAATAAATCTTGCAATCAAATTTGAAGTATCCTTTAAAGCGAACTGCAAGTAATGGCACTAGTCAGTTTTGGCTAACAAAAGATGTCTTGAAGGAGATATGCCCTCTCAATGATTTTTCTTAATGTGTGTGCGCTTTTTTATTGACCATTTGATTGTCTTGTGCCCTACAGATGAATGGCTCTCCAAGGGAAAACTTATCATCTGCAGTTCCGCATCCTCCTAGAAAAAACTTTCAGTTTACAGTAATTTCTTGAGGATTTCTTGTTGGGTGGAAGAGCCTCATATATACCTTACTAAAAGTTAAGAGTTTCTAAGATTAATTGGTTTATAGATTTTATGGAAAATCTGTTTGTGTCAATAGTTTCCTAGAACAAAAATATAGACACCAACTCAGAGTTTTAATCTCATGACACAGATGGTCATAAAACCTTGCCAAATCCTTTTATGGATATGGAATTGGGATTGTAGCCAGCCCTTTTCTAGTAGGAGGTGGTGGTGGTGATGGTGATGACATTACTAACGCACAACGCTATCACTGGGCCATTAATTTATTGAAAGCACTGTTGCAACCATCTGAAAGGCCTCTTCAACAACTAAGTGTATGCATGACATTCTAATAGAAAAGAAATATTCATAAATCTCCGAACTGTGGTATATTTAAACTCTTGGTGTTCCTTTCTTTTAAAAATAGAGATTGTAACCAGGGCTTGAACTTGTAACCTCCCATTATCCAATCCCATCCATTGCAATTGAGCCAACTGCCAGACCTCAGTGGCTCCGAAAGTTAATTTATGAAATCCAAATAATAATCAGCAGTCAACTTCCTTCATAGGCTGGTCCATATCGTACCAGTTGACAAACATATGTGCAATAGAATATCTACAATAGACAACTACAACAGACAATATAACGGTCTATAATAAAACAGCTCATTTAGACCCAAACTAATATCCATGTAAAATCAGTTAGCTAACATCCAAGACGTTTACAAAAACCAACCTTCATTGATCAAATGGTAGAGAGCAACCACATCTCCACCGGCGCAGAATGCTCTGCCACTGCCCTTTAGACGTTTAAACACAAAATTTAGGTTTCTTCAAAAAACCCAATAACTGATACAATAGGTGCAATCCTACCTTCATCATCACAAACCCAATATCAGAGTTGTCCTCCCACGACTCATAAAACTTCTTTAGTCTAATCCCCTGAAAATAGTCATCAAAATCGCATTTTTTACAAATGGCCTCGGGTAAGCAAATCATCGAACATTGCATGCATAAAGCAAAGCACATACCATGTTGGTCGTGAGGGCATTGAGAGCAAATGGTCTATTTAGGATCGTGGCACGGGCGCTGGCTTTGCCTTCCACAAGGATCTGGATCAACAAAATAAACAAATTTGGAACGAAAAAACGAGGGGAAAACTGGAACGAAAATGGAAGGGAATTTGTTGACTATACTTGGTTACGAAGATCGTCGTCTTGGGCGGCGATCGGAGCGGCGGAGAGGCTGCGATTATGAGGGAGGAAGCGGAGCGCGGGGAGAGATCGCCTTGCTCGCGATAGTGCCTTTAGGCTCCGCATTTTTTTTTCTTTTCTTTTTTTTCCTTTTTTCCTCTCTTTTTTCTGACGATCGTTTTCAATCCCCCTCTGAATTGGTTTCTCTTTGCCGCCCACTTCTTTGGCGGCTCGGTGAGCGCGTAGGGTTTTTAAACGGAATGGGCCAATTATGGGCTCCATTTAACAAAATGTCTATTTTTGTTATGAATGTCTCCCCCCTTTTTGTTATGAATATCTCCCCCCGACCTCCACCCACCACCCACCACCCACCAGCTATAAATTATAATTATGGTTATTATTGGCTGTGATTCAACATTTTTTAATAAATAAATTTTTTTTAATTCATTTCAATGTACATTTCAGAAATCAATAAGAATTACTCCTTCTATTATCTCTCTAGAATTCTATATCTCAGTGTTGTAGTTCTTAGGTTTTACAACACGTTATCAGCACGAGCGCTCTAATTTCGTCACCAACCTCTACCTCCATCACCTCAGAAAAAAAGTTTTATCATTAGTCTCTATCTCCATTAACTAAAAGTAAAAGTCCTATCACAAGCCTCTACCTCCATTAGATCAAGAAAAAGTCTTGTCACAGACGTCAGCCTCTACCTCCATTAGCTTAAGAAAAAAATGTCACAGACGTCAACCTCTGCCTCTACTATCTCAAGGTAAAAATGAAAAATTATTTTACTCATAATACTCGTATAATATCACTGCTATGTATGAAAGGAGCCTTTGCCACCTATAGTAATGTGATATGATTACGAAAAGTTAGATTATTATACTCATTGCAATCATATAACAACATTACTATATATGAAAGGAGACTCTGCCACCTATTTATAGTAAAGTGATGTGATTATGATAAGCTAATAATATTACTTATTATTAACTTTACTAACATCTCAATTGATGCTTGAGTGGAATACACCCCAAGCTATCGATATTACATATTTTATTACTCTGTTACTTATGTCTGCATAAACACCCACAAAGTAGAGTAGCGTGTCTATATTATAACTCATAAATACATGTAGTACAATGCATTTACTTTACTGTCTTCTTTATCATAACATTTACTTGTATTGAATTCAAATTGCTTTTCTCTCTCCTCCAACGCCTAGACAACGTCTATAAACTGCTAGTTTTTTGCTTTATAAATTAGTGAATTCTAAACCTCATAACTTATTTCTCATTCTCTTTTCATCCTCAAATTTCTTCATCATCTCCACAAGTTTTTCATACAAATTTTTCGCAAGATGTTTAGTCCATTTTTTAATTTTATTATTGTCGTCATCATGATCAATATTATTGTCTTTTTTGTTGGAGATATGTCTCCAAGTGATTTTCAACTGGACATTTTACTTTTAATGTTCATCTTTCCTCTTTTATTTACCGATATTATGATTGAGATGTAAGTTTTATTATTTTGTTGTAAAACAAAAATATTGTAATTTTAATTATTTGTGTATTTTGTTGTAATTATCACCAAGTCAAACTCTGCAAAGCTTGAGTTCATTCCATTTGATATCACCGGAAGGAATTATATGCATTGGGTTATTGATATATAAATACATCTCGAGTCAATGAGTCTCACTGAGACAATAAAAGAGATGAACTCTACGTCTTCACAAGATAAGTTAAAAGCGACGATCTTTATATTTAGACATCTTGACGAGTGCTTAAAATGTAAATATCTTACAATAAGAGACCCAAGTATCTTGTGAATAAATTTCACAGAAAGATTTAATCATCAAAAAGAAGTTGTGCTTTCTGTCACACGTGATGAATGGAACGCTTTGCGTTTTCAAGGCTTCAAGAAAGTCAGTGATTATAACTCTAAAATATTCAGAATAGTATCTCAGTTGAAATTCTGTGGAATAGATACCACAGATGAAGAAATGCTAGAGAAAACTTACTCCATATTTCATACATCTAATATAACATTGCAACAGCAATGTCGATTGTGTGGTTTTAAGAAATATTCTGAATTAATTTCATCTTTTCTTGTGGCAGAGAAAAACAATGAACTTTTGATTAAAAAAAATCATCAGTCTCGTCTTACTGGTTCAGCAGCATTCTCAAAAGCAAATATTGCATTTTCTAAAAATTATAGATGAGGATATAATCATCAGTCGTGGTCATGACTATGGACGCGGTCGAAGTGGTTATTACACTTCTTCACAAAACAATGTGATCCACAAGAAACATCATGTGGAAATACATGATAAAGAAAAAGATGTTAATCCGAAATCTGAATATTTTTGTTATAAATATGATTCCAAAGGACACTGGTATCGAGTCTATCGAAAGTCAGAGCACCTTTGTATGCTTTTCAAGACATCCTTGAAAGAAAAACAAAAGGAAGTGAAGTTCACTAAACATGATCATCTTATAGATGATTCAACCATCTTGATGTTTCATATTTTACTGATGATTTTGTTAATCTTTAAAACCACCGTGATTCTATGGAAATTGGTGATAATTATATATATGATTGTATTACTATGTTTTTTTTATTTGTTATTGTCAAAATTATCTTTGAATTTAATATTTCATTTATAATAATATATTTGAAATTTTATTCTCATCAAATGATTTTATTTTGCATGAAGCTTGATATGTATTATACTAATGATGAAGTTAAAATCAAAACAGAAGATATTTACATACCGGTTAATTGTACAACACACACTATTCTCAAACAAAAGGTACTTTTCAGATTTAAAACCAACAAAGACAATTATTAATACAATATCAGGTCCTATAGATTTGATAAGGGAAACTAGTAAAGACAGCTTCATATTGTCAAATGGAACAAAGTTTTTCATAAAAGATACTTTGTTTTCACCAAAGTCCAAAAGAAATTTATTGAGTTCTAATGACATATATCTTCATGGATATGATACTCGATCTGCAACTGAAGAAAATATGAAGTATATGTATCTTACTACTTGTATATCAGAAAAGAAGTACATATTAAAAAAACTACCAAAGCTTTCCTCAAGATTGCATTACACATATGTAAACATGCTTGAATCACACATGATAGTTAAAGAAGATATGCAGACATGGTTCAATAATGATAAGAAGAATTATTGAAAAATCACATCGACATACCTTAAAGAGTCAGAAGATCCTTCAAATCAGTAAAATTTCATGCTAGACTTGTTCTTTTGAAAAATTATTCATGAGACCATCACCAGCTAAAATAAAAACTGAAACACGTACATTTCTTGAACGTATTCAAGGTGACATATGTGAGCCTATTCACCCACCACATGGACTATTTTGATACTTTATGGTATTGATAGATGCCTCTAGTAGATGGTCACAGGTTTGTCTATTATCAACTCGTAATGTAACATTTGCGAGATTTCTTACTCAGATAATTAGATTACGAGTACAATTTCCTGATTACACAATCAAGAAAGTTTGACTTGATAATGTTGGTTAGTTTACATCTCAAGCTTTTAATGATTATTGTATGTCAATTTGGATAGTTGTTGAGCATCTTGTTGTCCATGTACATACACAAATTGGTTTGGTAAATCACTAATTAAGCGCCCTCAGCTTATTGCTAGACCATTAATAATGAGAACAAAGCTTCTTATTTCTATATGTGGTAATGTAATTTTATATGTTGCGGCGTTAATTTGCATCAGACCAAGTGCATATCATGAGTATTCCCCATTACAATTAGCATTTGGTCAAGAACCAAATATTTTCCATCTCAAAATTTTTGGTTGTGCGGTATACGTACCGATTGCTTCACCATAACGTAGAAAGATGGGTCCTCAAAGAAGACTGAGAATATATGTCGGGAATGAATCACCTTCTATCATAAGATATCTTGAGCCTATAATCGGTGATATTTTTATGGCTCGGTTTACCGACTGCCATTTTAATGAGGTAATTTTTCCATCACTAGGAGGAGAAAAGAAATAACTAAAACAAGAGATTACGTGAAGTGAACCATCTTTATTGCATCATGATCCTCACACAAAATAATACGAGTCAGAAGTGCAAATATTATGCATTAATAAGAAATAGCAAATCAATTGCTAGATGCGTTCACTGATACAAAAGGAGTGACTAAATTATACATACCAGCTGTAAATGTGATTGGTAGTGAAAAATGCATAATTGTCATCATATTTACTATCACATTTTCACATTTATTCATATAATAATGCACATTTATTAATATTTTGCTATTTAATATGTGCAGGCCTTGAGTGTTGAATTAAATAAAGAATTAAAGCTTAAAGAAGCCCAAAAGCCCAGATCCAAGCCCAAGTCCAAGCCCAGGTGCAAAAATGCAAATACACAAGGGCTAAAGTTGCAAATATCAAAGATGATGGAAGGATAGACTTCTATCTAACCCTAAACACTTGCAGATGAGAATAAAAGCTAAAGATAAGAGTGCAAAAATAAGGAAATTCGTGGATAAAGATATTGGGAGATTTGAAATCTAGATAACTTGATTCCCAAGTTATATCCAAATCCCACGATAAAGAGCCAGGATCAAACTTCCAGAAGCAAACGACCAGATGGACGGACCAGGAGAAGCCACGCGCCAAAGCACGTGGCCAGATTCCACTGTACAGCCGCAATTCCACGGCAAAAGCCGCAATTCCACGGCATTTCTGATGAGTCTGCCTACCAGATTTCGTAGCAAAATTTATCCGGGACTCTATCACATTCTGCACCTATAAATATCCCTGCAGGCGCAGCAGAGAATCCATCCAGAGACGTTTAGGGTTTTCTTTTAGCCATTTTTCTTTAAATTTCTGCAAGATTGTAATTTTCGTTTCATGCACGTTGTGGAAGAAGGAGCTTATATTTGGAGGCTGTGATCAAATAAAGGTTACCTTTTTTCTCATTTAATTTATTGTCTTTCTCTTTGTTTTCATTCTCTGTGATCTTTTCTGGTTTTCTTTTTCTTTGCTTCTTTGCAATCTTTCTTATTAAACAACATAAAAAAAATAATTGAAAAGATAAAAAAAAATGATGAACTAATTTCCTCTAGTGGTTTGCTGAGATTCTTAAAGCAACCCTGGAGCAGTTAAGCTTTGATCGGATTGATGACCATCTCTAGAAACCCTAGGTTTAATAATTACTTTTCTTGAAGATTAAACAGATAACTAGACTTCTTAATCTAGGTTGCATATTTAAAAGACTCTTCATGACTTCAAACTTAAAAACTAGGACAGCCTAAATTTAAGATTAATCTTCTCTTAAGCTGTACCTAGATGTTAGGTTGAACCATAGTTTAGTTTTTAATAATGTAACTTAGTTAGAATCTTGTATTGGTTTTTCTTGCTTGAATTATTCTTAATAACCTAGGGTGAATTACATACACCTCAATATGATGATCAATCTCCTTAACTTGCAATAGGGTTGTGGTAGAAAATCAGTAAAACCACATCTTTCATATCATATATCTCAAATCTAATCTCTTTTCTCTTATTTTGAAGATACAGAGGAATCGGGTCGAAAAGCTTGCATCGCATCCTTCCCTGAGGATCACGACCCGCTTGAGCCCTTGCTACAGCGGATAGCATTGAGAATAAAGAATTCTACAACTCAAATTCTTATTTATAAATTCTTAAATTTCTCAATCAAATTTTGGCGCCGTTGCCGAGGAAGGAACGGCACGATTTTCTCAAACTAATTATTTTTTATTCTTTCTGTTTGCAGATACAGAGAACAGGAAAACAAAGCAGCAGCGAGGACACATTGCAACTCTGTGCCTTTGCCCTCGAAGGCAGAGCATCAGAGCCTACTTCTTTGCCGCGGGTCCGCGGCAATAGCCGCATTTCCGCGGCAAGAGTAGTTCACTACTCATCAAATTTTCTGCAGGTTGCTCTGAATAGCAAATATTGCTTACTGTTGTGATTAAATCTCTCTGTGATCACTCTGCAACTGCTAATTAATAACATTAACCCATTTGTTGATAATAAAAAAAATTAGACTCTTGCATTTAGGGCACGTGTCTATTTTAATTTTTTTAATTCTGTTGAAGAGTGCTGGCGACAAGGTACGTTTGCATAGCATATAGATTAGGAAACACTCTTGGCTGATTTACTGCTTTCTTGAGTGATTACTTTTCTACAGCTTTACACGTACACAAAAATATCTTAAGAGCATAACCCATAAACAAGATAAGGTGGGGATTTCATCACCCTTCCTTGGCCCACAAATCATATCCGTCACACTCACAACCCTAACCTTAAGTAAAATTTGACTAGACGTTGGCCCTAGGTTAACTCGGACTCAATAGGAGATTGATCAAAGGAGGAAAATTGTTCGAAATTAACTCTTGTCAAATCGGTGTCTAGGCAGGGGATTGAGGGCCGAAAGCCCGAAGAACGGTGGTTATTTAATTAAGGAACGTCTCTGACGGAAAACCTCCCACCGGTCTTGCCACCTACCTTGCCGATTAGCTTGTGGTTAACGTCGACAGTAGACCTCCTAAGGACAGTCTAAAGTTAGGAGTCGTCTAGGTCAAGGCTTATCCTAGATTAGGATTTTTGATTGTTTTTCTTTTTTATTGATTGATTGGGTGAACTTGTTTGCTCATTGTGCATGTCCGCTTGGTCGAGAGACCCACTTACATCCCGGCTAACTAGAACTAGTTCACCACCCGAGCTCAAGCCCGACTCACACATGGCACAACCGCCATCACTCCAAGATAGGATCTATCCTATCAGGACTTCTCTTCCTTCTTGCATCAAGCTTAACGATGAAGGTGTTGACCCATTTGAGCTTAAGCCACAATACATCAACACCCTTCCGAAATTTCATGGACTTGACTCCGAGGATGCATACTTCTTCATAAGGGAATTTGAGGAAGTATGTCTCATGATGAATATTCCTAAGTTAGGAAAAGATGACATCAAACTTAGGTTTGTCCCCTTTGCTTTGAAAGATTTAGCAAAGAAATAGCTCTACAGTCTAGAGGTCGGTTCTATATCTTCTTGGGATAATTTCGTTAAGGCCTTCTTAAAGAAATTTAATCCCGTTCACAAGACTGCACTGATTAGGAAGAATATCCTACAGTTTAAGCAAACAGCAAATGAGCCTTTTTGGAAATATTTCGAACGTTTTAAGGACCTTCTTGCCCAATGCCCTCACCATGGGATAGAGAAATGGCGACTTTGCCAAGTTCTATATGATGGATTAGAATATCAAACTAAAACGTTGTTAGAATCCATGTGCCAAGGAGGATTTATGAAAAAGAACGAAAATGAAGGATGGGAATTGTATGAGGAATTAGCTGAAAATACCATCCAATGGGAACCTACTCCGGAAAAATTTAGGACTAATGACCCTACTTCTTCTAAAGGAGGTATCCATTCCATTGAGGCTAACATAGCAACCGATGCTAAGTTAGCTGCTGTTATGCGAAGACTAGAGGCCCTTGAAACTAAAGAGCCAGTCTCTGTGAACCAAGTCAGCCCAACATCTTCGGCGGGCTGTACTTATTGTCAAGATATGAACCATGTGTTCGAGGAATGTCCTGTCTTTTTCGCGCATCAAAGCTTGCCCGAACATATGAGTGCGGCCTTCACAAGGCCCGCCAACAATCCTTATTCACCCACCTACAATCCTGGTTGGAGAAATCATCCCAATTTTTCATGGGGCCCAAGCAACAATGATCAAATTAGGCCCAAATTCTCCAACAATTTCCAAAATCCGCCCTATCAGCAAAGTTTTCCTAGTCAAAATCCTCCACCATATTTCCAATATTCACAAATGGAAACAAGGCTTTCAAACATGGAAAGAAAGGTGGACACTCTTGTTAAAAGCCATGACACACTAGCTCAAGTCTTGACCAGGATAGAGGTCCAATTAAATCAGTAAGAAAGACAGAGGGGTACCCTACCGAGTCAACCATTGCCAAATCCTAGGAATCCTAGGCCAGCCAATGAGGCTCAAGACCCAAATCAGTGTCACATGGTTCATACACTCAGATCGGGGAAACAAGTTGATAATCAAGTATCCATGCCACAGGATCCATCTCAGTCATCCATTCCATCTAGCTCCACTACCTCTCCACCCAGCTCCAATGAAACTGAAGTTGAAAAGTCAGCAGGACAGGTGCACCAGCCTATAGCTCCATTTCCAAATAGGCTTAGAAGCAACAACAATGCACATATGGAGAAATTATTAGAGGTGTTCAATCAAGTTAGGCTCAACATCCCACTTCTTGATGCAATCCAACAGGTCCCTAGTTATGCCAAATTCCTTAAAGACATGTGCACCAAGAAAAGAAAGACTAATGTGCCTAAGAAGGTTTTTCTAGCCACTAACATTAGTGAGCTATTGTCCAACCAGATCCCTATTAAGTATAAGGACCCTGGTTGCCCCACCATCTCTTGCACCATAGGTCGAGCCGAAATCAATCGAGCACTCCTCGATTTAGGAGCTAGCATCAATTTGCTCCCTTTCTCCGTATATCAACAACTTAGATTAGGTGAACTCAACCCGACCCAAGTCACTATTCAGTTGGCTGACCGCTCAATCAAAGTTCCTAAGGGAGAGATCAATGACGTTCTCATACGGGTGGGAGAATTCATTTACCCAGTCGATTTCATTGTCTTAGAGACACAACCTGTGTCTAATCCTAGGTCCCAAACTCCCGTCATCTTAGGAAGACCGTTCCTAGCAACCGCAAATGCAATCATAAATTGTAGAAACGGATCCATGAGACTGACTTTTGGGATATGACCAAGGAAGTCAATTTTTTCAACCTAGGTAAGCATCCCTACGATGTGACCGACCAACCCTTTGAGGTTAACTTCATTGAGAACATGACGAGTGAGCATAATGAGGAGATCACACTTGAGTCAGAGGAAGAGAAAGATTTAGAAGCAAGTGATCTCAGCCTTGATGAGATTGAATGGGAATCAAATCTGAGTTCTATAGAGATGGGAGATTCTAGCTTAACTCCTCCACCCATCGAGCCAACTCCTTCTTTGGAGTTAAAAGCCTTGCCTAAACATCTTAAGTACGCCTACCTAGGTGAACAAGAGACGTTACCGGTCATAGTTGCATCTAATTTGACTAATAGGCAAGAGGAAGACCTACTGGCAACCCTTAGGAGACATAGGGAAGCCATTGGTTGGACTATGGCAGATATCAAGGGACTGAGCCCTACGATAGTCCAGCATCGTATCCATCTAGAGGAAGGGGTTAGACCGAAGAGGGATCCACAGCGTAGGCTAAACCCACTCATGCAGGAGGCTGTACACGCCGAAATAGTGAAACTGTTAAATAATGGGATCATTTATCCCATTTCCGATAGCGAATGGGTTAGCCCAATGCATGTGATCCCTAAGAAGTCTAGCTTTACTGTGGTAGAGAATGACAAGCATGAGTTAGTGCAAACACGATTGCCTACCAAGGTTAGAGTATGCATAGACTACCGCAAGTTGAACGCAGCCACTAGGAAATATCATTTTTCCCTCCCATTTATTGACCAAATGCTGGAAAGATTAGCCGGTCATGAGTACTACTGCTTCTTGGACGGTTATTCAGGTTATAACCAAATCCCTATAGCCCCGGAGGACCAAGAAAAGACAACGTTCACGTGCCCATTTGGGACATTTGCCTACCGTCGAATGCCTTTCGGCTTATGCAATGCCCCCGCCACATTCCAACATTGTATGTTAAGCCTGTTTTCTGATATGGTCGAGCGTTTCTTAGAGATTTTCATGGACGACTTCTCCGTCTATGGGAATTCATTTGACCAGTGTCTCCATCACTTGGAGCTAGTACTGAGTAGGTGCACCGAAAAGAACTTGACCCTCAACTGGGAAAAGTGTCACTTCATGGTGCAGCATGGAATTGTCCTAGGTCATGAGATATCTAGGGAAGGGATTAAGGTAGACAAGGCCAAGGTGGAGATAATAGCCAAGCTTCCACTTCCACGATGTGTGAAGGACATTCGGTCTTTCTTAGGACACGCTGGGTTTTATCGTAGGTTCATTAAGGATTTTAGCAAAATTGCTAGACCCCTTACAAACCTTCTAGCTAAAGACGTGTCCTTAATCTTTGATGATAGGTGCCATAGTGCGTGGGAGAAATTGAAAGTGAAACTTATCTCTGCTCCTATCATCTCACCTCCGGACTGGTCCAAACCTTTTGAGATCATGTGCGATGCTTCAGATTTTGCGATAGGTGCTGTCTTAGGACAGCGTAAGGATAGCAAGCAGCATGTGATCTATTATTCGAGTAGGACGCTCAATGACGCCCAAATGAACTATACTACAACCGAGAAGGAATTCTTGGCAGTAGTGTTCGCTTTGGAGAAATTCCGCCCATACCTACTTGGGACTAAGACCACGATTTTCACTGACCATTCTACACTTCGATACCTTATGCTTAAAAAAGATGCGAAGGCCCGACTCATTCGTTGGATCCTTCTCCTTCAAGAATTCGATCTCGAAATTCGAGATAAAAAAAGGTGTCGAAAATGTCGTAGCAGACCATCTCTCTCGTGTGCCAAACGCACCTTCTGACGAACTGCCCATCAATGACAATTTCCCCGATGAACAACTTCTAGCCATCTCTAAGGAGCCATGGTTTGCTGACATAGTAAATTACTTAGTCACAAACCAAACACCACCTAATTGGTCAAAACAGGATAGATACCGATTCTTGTCTCAAGTCCGGTATTACATGTGGGAAGAGCCTTATCTTTTCAAATATTGTAGCGACCAAATCATTAGGAGATGTGTCCCCGACGAGGAAACTAGAAGTGTTCTAGCTTTCTGTCATGAGTTCGCTTGCGGTGGACACTTTGGTCCCCGCAAAACTGCCGAAAAGATCCTGCAAAGTGGCTTTTATTGGCCAACCGTGTTTAGAGATGCATTTGAGTATTGCAAAACCTGCGCAAGATGTCAAATGATAGGAAGAATTTCCAAACGAAATATGATGCCCCTAAATCCTATTCTAGAAGTAGAACTTTTCGATGTCTGGGGCATCGATTTTATGGGACCTCTCCCTAATTCGTTTGGGCACCAATACATCTTGTTGGCCGTAGACTACGTATCAAAATGGGTTGAAGCTGTCCCTTGCAAGACAAATGACAACAAAGTTGTTGTCAAATTCTTGAAAGATAATATCATCTCACGCTTTGGAATCCCTCGAGCCATCATTAGTGACAATGGCACACATTTTTGCAATAGAACTTTTGAAGCTCTTATGCGAAAATATGCCATAACTCACAAGTTGTCTACGCCCTACCATCCTCAAACTAGCGGACAGGTAGAAGTTTCCAATAGGCAAGTCAAGCTCATCTTGGAGAAAACTGTGAATCAGAATAGGAAGGACTGGTCCACCAAACTGGTGGATGCCCTATGGGCATATAGGACTGCCTTTAAGACGATTCTCGGAATGTCCCCCTACAGACTAGTCTTTGGAAAGGCTTGCCACCTTCCTGTCGAGCTAGAGCACCGGGCCTTATGGGCAATAAAGCAGCTGAATTTCGATCTAGAAAAGGCCGGTGAGCTTCGAAAATTGCAAATTTCTGAACTAGAGGAATTAAAGAATGAAGCATACGACAATGCGAAGATTGCGAAGGATAGAGTTAAGGTTTTTCATGACAAGTTCATCACTAGAAAAACGTTTGTCCAAGGACAAAAAGTTTTACTCTATAACTCTAGAATTCATCTCTTTCCTGGCAAGTTGAAGTCAAGATGGACATGGCCCTTCATTGTTAAGACTGTGTTTCCACACGGAGCCATAGAGATCTACGACCCCAAAAATGGCAATGCATCCAAGGTAAATGGTCAACGTCTTAAAATCTTTTTGGAGTCAGTACCGGAAGTAAATGCAGCCATGGGTCTTTTTGACCCACTGTATCGGTAACTATATCTTTCTGCCAGTTCATGCATCCATGCATTTCATTCATACATTAGGGACAATGCATGAAACAAGTGTGGGGGAAGGGTATGTAATATATGTAAAAAAAAAAAAAATAAAAAAATAATAAAAGAAGATAGAAATATTTTTTCTCTTTATTTATTGCAAAAAAAATAAAAATAAAAAAATATATAATATCAAAAAAAAAATTATAAAAAGGATAATACTTTGACTTATTTTTTTGAAAGAAATCTAAGTTAGTTTTAAGGATTAGGAAAATCATGATTAGGATTTCTAAAAACTTGGTCAAAATAAATAAATTATTTAAATTTTAGGTATAGGAGGAGAAATTGAATAATTAGTTAGTCTTAATTTTTACCTTAATGAAATGTGCATTTCTAGTACATATCTAGGATTCTAAGACAAAGACCTTGTGCCTCATAAATAATATAAAAAAAAATATCACCAATTGAGCTGGATACATGTGCCTCAAGAAGCATAAGTATTCACGCCTAAAGGTGAGTTCTAAATAAAATAAAGTCCTTAGTTTTGTGGCCTAGTTCATTCGAATTTGAGTCCGCGGGGTGTTTTCTCACCTGGTGCCCTAACGCCGACCGATTTGGGAGCCACCGACTTTAAGTTCGCTACATGGGTGGATTAGAAAGCCTAAGAAAACTGAGAAATATTATACATGTATTAACACATCTATTAGTCAATTAGTTAGGTATAAGGGCCTCAAGAAGCCTTGATACTTATACGAAAGAAAATTAGATGAGTTATACATGCCAAAAAAAAAATTATATTAACACATCTAATGGTCAATTAGTTAGGTATGAGGGCCTCAAGAAGCCTTGATACTTACACGAAAGAAAATTAGATGATGTTATAAAAATAATAAAGAGGCATGAGAGTCCAAGTTAAGGAATTCCTAGTAAAAATTCATAAGGATGCATATGATTTTTGGTAACGAAAAAGACTATACAAACATTCAATTTTGATCCTTACCTAAAATAAATAACAATTCACTTTATTAAGACTAAGTTTAAGAATGAATAAAAATGATAATCCTAAAACTTATAGACTACTTAGTCTCTTCAAATATAATTCGAATATTCTCCTTTTTATGGATTTTGTGGGTGTAATCCGCTGAAAACCCTCACGAGACAACACTCGTCCTCTAGGGTAACCTAGGGTTTAACGGCTTGTTGCACATGCTAAATGCAACCGTGATTCCTACGAAAGTGAGTTAGTTAGATTAGATTTTCTCTTTCTTTTTGATTTTTACTCGAGGACGAGCAAAAAGATAAGTGTGGGGGTGTGATTGGTAGTGAAAAATGCATAATTGTCATCATATTTACTATCACATTTTCACATTTATTCATATAATAATGCACATTTATTAATATTTTGCTATTTAATATGTGCAGGCCTTGAGTGTTGAATTAAATAAAGAATTAAAGCTTAAAGAAGCCCAAAAGCTCAGATCCAAGCCCAAGTCCAAGCCCAGGTGCAAAAATGCAAATACACAAGGGCTAAAGTTGCAAATATTAAAGATGAGGGAAGGATAGACTTCTATCTAACCCTAAACACTTGCAGATGAGAATAAAAGCTAAAGATAAGAGTGCAAAAATAAGGAAATTCGTGGATAAAGATATTGGGAGATTTGAAATCTAGATAACTTGATTCCCAAGTTATATCTAAATTTCACGATAAAGAGCCAGGATCAAACTTCCAGAAGCAAACGACCAGATGGACGGACCAGGAGAAGCCACGCGCCAAAGCACGTGGCCAGATTCCACTGTACAGCCGCAATTCCACGGCATTTCTGATGAGTCTGCCTACCAGATTTCGTAGCAAAGTTTATCCAGGACTCTATCACATTCTGCACCTATAAATATCCCTGCAGGCGCAGCAGAGAATCCATCCAGAGACGTTTAGGGTTTTCTTTTAGCCATTTTTCTTTAAATTTCTGCAAGATTGTAATTTTCGTTTCATGCACGTTGTGGAAGAAGGAGCTTGTATTTGGAGGCTGTGATCAAATAAAGGTTACCTTTTTTTCTCATTTAATTTATTGTCTTTCTCTTTGTTTTCATTCTCTGTGATCTTTTCTGGTTTTCTTTTTCTTTGCTTCTTTGCAATCTTTCTTATTAAACAACATAAAAAATAAATTGAAAAGATAAAAAAATGATGAACTAATTTCCTCTAGTGGTTTGCTGAGATTCTTAAAGCAACCCTAGAGCAGTTAAGCTTTGATCGGATTGATGACCATCTCTAGAAACCCTAGGTTTAATAATTACTTTTCTTGAAGATTAAACAGATAACTAGACTTCTTAATCTAGGTTACATATTTAAAAGACTCTTCATGACTTCAAACTTAAAAACTAGGACAACCTAAATTTAAGATTAATCTTCTCTTAAGCTGTACCTAGATGTTAGGTTGAACCATAGTTTAGTTTTTAATAATGTAACTTAGTTAGAATCTTGTATTGGTTTTTCTTGCTTGAATTATTCTTAATAACCTAGGGTGAATTACATACACCTCAATATGATGATCAATCTCCTTAACTTGCAATAGGGTTGTGGTAGAAAATCAGTAAAACCACATCTTTCATATCATATATCTCAAATCTAATCTCTTTTCTCTTATTTTGAAGATACAGAGGAATCAGGTCGAAAAGCTTGCATCGCATCCTTCCCTGAGGATCACAACCCGCTTGAGCCCTTGCTACAGCGGATAGCATTGAGAATAAAGAATTCTACAACTCAAATTCTTATTTATAAATTCTTAAATTTCTCAATCAAAATGCTCCTGCATGGATTGAAATCCCAAAAGGACAATCCGAAAATAAAGTCATCAATGAGTCTAAGACACACCTGAAACGTGGTAAACCAATCGGTTTCAAAATTAAAAATTCTCAAAAAAAGAAGCAGACAAGCATGATGACTCCAATATGAATGAATATATTCCAAAAGAAACACAAATTACGACAAATTAAGAGATATAAAACCCTGAAAGTAGAAAATCATGAGATCTCTATTAATTATGTCAATACAGGTGGATTATGGAATCGAAATGAGATAGAAAATATAGATGAAATATTTTTCTATTCTGTAGCATGTGATATTGTTAACGGAAGTAAGGAATGTGAACTAAGATCTGTCACTGAATGTCAAAAGAGACATGATTGAACTAAATGAAAAGATGATATACATGCTGAATTGAATTTGCTTAATAAGCGTAAAGTATTTGGACTTATTGTCTCACACCTGAAGCCATGAGATCAGTAGGATACAAATGGGTTTTTGTGTAAAAACGCAATGAAAAAAACGAGACTGTGAGTTACAAAGCTAGACTTGTTGCATAAGATTTTTCACAAAGACCTGAAATTGATTATGAAGAATTGTATTTTTCAGTAATAGATGCAATTATATTTAGATATTTAATTAGCCTAGCAGTTTCTAAAAAATTTAGAATTGCGTCTTATGGATTTTGTTACAGTTTATTTATATGGATCGCTTGATAGCGATATTTATATAAAAATCCCCGAAGGATTTAAGATGCCTAAAGCATCAAGTTCAAAACCAAATAATTATATTCGATCAAATTACAAAGATCGTTATATGGGTTAAAGCAATCAGGACGCATGTGGTATAATCAATTAAGCGAGTATTTGTTAAGAGAAGGATATGTGAATAATCCTATATACCGATGTGTTTTTATAAAGAAAACAACATCTGAATTCATTATCATTGCTACGTATGTTGATGATTTAAACGTCATTGAGACGCATAAAGAAATCCTAAAAGCAATGATGTGTTTAAAGAATGAATTTGTAATGAAAAACCTTAGGAAAATCAAATATTGTATTGGTTTACAGATTGAGCACTTCTAAAGTGGAATACTTTTGCATCAATCAAATTATACTGAAAAGGTCTTAAAATGCTTTACCATGAATAAAACAAATCCTTTAAGTACTGATTGTTAGATCATTGAATGTGAAAAAGGATCCATTTCACCCTCGCGAAGATAATGAAGAGGTTCTTGATCCTGAAGTATCATATCTAAGTACAACTGGAGTTATTATATATCTTGTTAATTGTATCCGTTCAGATATAGCATTTGTTACTGATCTATTAGTAAGATTTAGCTAATCTCCTACACAGAGAGATTAGATAAGAATTAAACATGTATTTCGTTATCTTCAAGGAACAACTAATTTTGCTTTATTTTATTTCAGAGGATCAAAACAAGAAGTGATTGGTTATGTAGATGCGAGTTACTTGTCAGATCCACATAAAGTTAGATCTCAAACAGAACATGTATTCATATATGAAGGTACAACGATCTATTGACGTTCACAAAAGCAGACACTTATTGCCACTTCTTCTAATCATGCTGAAGTCATAGCACTTCATGAAGCAAGTCGAGAATGTGTATGGCTTAAGGTCTATAACTCAATACAGCAAGCAACTTGTGGATTACCAGTCAACAGAAATCCAACAGTACTGTTTGAAGACAATGGTGTATGCGTCGCTCAAATGAAGGAAGGATTCATCAAAAGCGATCGAACCAAGCACATACCCCAGAGTTCTTCTCATTCAGCCAAGAGTTTGAAAAGGATAAGAAAATTAATATTCAATATATCCGATCGGTTAAAGCAGCAACAATGACAGTTTCATCCGATATTATAGAAGCACTCAAAACTGAAGTTCACAAGCTCATCGAATGTGACCTCATTCGAGAGAAGGAGCACCCAGACTGGATTACTAACATTATTCTCATTCTTAAAAAGAACAGAAAGATCAGAATCTGCATTGACTTTTGTGATCTTAATACAATCTATCCTAAGGATGAATTTTTGTTGCCCATCACTGACATCATGATTGACAATACATGCAGCTTCGAAAGGATGTCTTTTATGGATGACTTCTCAAGGTATAATCAAATCAATATGTACTCGAATGATGAGAAACATACGTCATTTCGTACACTGTTGGGATATATTGTTACATGGCGATACCTTTTGGCTTGAAAATACTGGTGCAACCTACCAACGCGCAATGAGCATAATTTTTCATGACCATCTATGAAAAATGGTGAAATGCTATGTTAACGACATTGCAGTCAAAAGTCGTATAAAGACAACCACCTCCAGACCTAAGAATGGTATTTTCAACATCATGCGGGCTTATCAACTGAAAATGAATCCGACAAAGTCATTTTTTGGAGTGTCAAGTGATTGGTAGTGAAAAGTGCATTTTTATCATCATATTTACCATCACATTTTCATATTTATTCATATAATTCTGCACATTTATTAATATTTTGTGATTTATTGTGTGCAGGCCTTGAGTTCTTATTTTAATAATAAATAAAGCCTAAAAGAAGCCCAAAAGCCCATATTCAAGCCCAAGTGCAAATATCAATTGTTAAAAGTGCAAATACACAAGGGCTAAAGTTGCAAATATTAAAGAAGAGGGAAGGATAGACTTCTATTCAACCCTAAACACTTGCGGGATGAGGATAAAAGCTAAAAGAAGAGAAGGAAATTCGTGGAAAAGATTTGAGATCTAGGTAACTTGCTTCCCAAGTTATATCTAAATCCCAAGATAAAGAGTTAGGATCAAACTTCCAGAAGGAAACCCCCAGATGGACGGATCAGGAGAGGCCACGCGCCAAAGCGCGCGGCCAACCGACACGCTTAGGCCGCGGAAACGCGGCCCAAGCCGCGTTTCTGCGGCAGTATAGTCTTATCAGGGGACGAATTTTTGTGGAGGAGTTGTGTTGGGACTCTACTTCCTTCTGCACCTATAAATACCCCCTGCAGTGCAACCGAGAAGGGCGTCCAGAGGCAGAGCCAGAGGGCCAAATTTAGGGTTTTAGGTTTTCTTCTTCTAGTTTAGATTTTCTTTTCTCTTTTGTAATTTCTATTTTTCCTTTTTGTAAACTGAGAGGAGATGATGTTCTCATGGAGGAAGGAGATCTACTTGTACTGAGGGTGACAATCGGTGTAAGTTTTGCTTTTCCGCCATTGTTAAATAAATCGAATCGAGGTTCGTTCTTTTTTATTATGTTATGTTCTTTTATTCTTGTTGATTCTTGTGTATCTCAGTTTTTGTTTTCTTCTATTGTTATTTTTCTCTAATGTTTTGTGAATCGTCAGATCTGATTGCTTCGAGACTGCCTAGCCAAAGAAGAGCACTTGATGGCCTATGGAGATGAACAATCCTTCTTTAGATTGTCTTTTCTTTTCATAGCGTAGGTAGCGAAGGTGGACGATCCTATACGCCATACTTGCACGCCTTCCAAGACAGGGTAAGTCGTCGCGAACAGATCAAAGGTAAGCAAGGTAGAAGAGGTTTGTACGTGTTATAGTTTCTTTCTTTTTATTTCTTTAGTTTAGATCTCACACTACCATATTCTCAATTTCTTTTCTTCACTTCCATTGTAAATATCACTTCTTCTTCTCCATCTTCTTTCTTTCTAACTTAACATTAAAATAATAAAAACTTTAGAGATAACTTATTGACAAAGCTTACATCGCTAGTCCCTCCCAGAGGATCACGACCCGCATAGCCACTGCTACCGCGGATTAGAATTGAGAACCTTGCACAACTACTTCTAAATCTAACATCTTTATTTTTGTGTGCAGGTAAAAACTCGATCAACAATTTGGCGCCGTTGCCGGGGAGGGACGGTAAGTTATTCTCTAATAAAAAAAAATTATTAACTAATTATTTTATTCTTTTCTGTTTGCAGGTTTGGAGAACAGAAAAACAACAGCAGAAGTGGACATATAGCAACTCTGTGCCTCTGCCCTCGAAGGCAGAGCAGCAGAGCCTGCTACTTTGCCACGCAAACGCGGCAATAGCCGCGGATCCGCGGCAGTAGCAGAGGACTACTGACTGAAATTTTTGCAGGTTTCTGAAACTGGCAATATCTGTGTACTTCTCTGTTAAAATTTGTTCTGTGATAACCCTGCTTACTGTTAATTAATTCAACAGTAAAATATTTGTTGTTAATGATAAAAATTGATTAGACGTTTGCATATTAGGCACGTGTCTTTTCAATTACTTTATTTTACTGTTGAAGAGTGCTGGAGCAAGGTACGTACGCATTGCATGTAGAATAGGACTCATCTCTTGGTTGATTTTCATGCTTTGAGTGAATCTTATTTACATATCTTGTACACTTGCACAAAAATATCTTAAGGGCATAACCCATTAACAAGATAAGGTGGGGATTTCATCACCCTTCCTTAGCCCAAAAATCATATCCCAAGCACTCACTAACCCAATCCTAACTTAAAATTAGTAGACGTTGGCCCTAGGGACATCTCGGACTCAATTAGGAGATTATCCTAAGGGGGAACAGTGCTGCAATTTGACTCTTGCCAAATCAGTGTCTAGGAAGGGGATTGAGGGCCGAAAGCCCAAAGATTGGTGGTTATTTAATTAAGGAACGTCTTTGACGAAAAATCTCCCACCACTCTTGCCCTGACCTGGCTGATTAACTTGTGGTCAAAGTCTGCACCCTACCTCCCGTGGACAGTCTAACCAGTTAGGAGTCGTCTAGGTCATAGGTCTACCCTAATTTAGGTTAGAATTATTTTCTTTGTTTGTTTGTTTTTTTTATTTGTTTGTGTTTGTGTGATATGGCATATAACAATTTTTCCAATTTTAATCCATATTACACACCTTTTTCGGATATTACTAACCCGGCATATCATAATTTTGACCAACCTAGTGTGCCGGAATGGTCTTATCCGAATGTATATAACCCATACCCCCATCTTATGACCATAATTTTCATAACAATTTCAACTCTTCACAGAGTTCATGGGGTTTCGATTCCCCCGAGTCCAATTTTCAACCGACTTGTCCTCCGTCTCCACCTTGTCCACAATATTCCCAAGAGTCATACTCAGATCCACCCATTCAGAATAGAAAACCATCTATCCGGGAAATGATGAGTATGCACGAGTCCAAGCAACAACCACCATCAATCTTAGACATGATGATGCGTGAGTCCACCGACTCACAACTTCATCACGATGACACTTCCTTTTTCCAAGTCCAATCACAAAAGAGGCTTGAAGCCATGACTCAGGCTAGATTAGCTCGTGAGCATGAACTAGATATGATGGTTCAATCTTTGCGTTCTCACCGTCCAGCCAATTCTGATATCGCTGACCATTCTCTTAGAGCCGACGAACCAAGTTGCTTTGGACAACAAGATTCTACTGCAATGCCATCATTTGAACTTGCCGAAACTCCAATTTTTGATAGTTTGACAAGTTCTTCCTTTCCTGAAATAGAACTTGAGCATGAGTATGATCATGATCTCCCACCTGATGATTCAATTTTTCTTCCTGATTCAATAATGACTCCGGTGTCTCCACCTGATTTCACTTTTCCCGAGTTAACATTGGATCCTGTGCCAATTCATCATGAAATTGAGTCGCCCATTTTTAATGATCATATTAAACTTGACCAATTTTACAAATTTGAAAGTCCCATGGATAAATTGGTAAGTTCTCATTTTTTATGAGGTTGAACTCAATGAGATATGTGACCTAGATTCTCAAATCTGTGATCAAGTTCAAATTCCCGAATCATTGTTGACTCCTGTTTTGTTACCCGACTTAGGTAATATTTTGGAGTCAGTTTTGGTTCCCACTCATATCATTCCTGAACTTGAATCACCACCATTGAGTCACATTCCATTGTGGGAAGATTATTGTGGACTTGAGCTTCAACTTATTGATTTGGACCAACTTCCTGAACCTAGCCCGACTCCTGAACCCTTACTTGATTTAAGTTTCTTTCCTGAGTCGGTATTCGTTCCCGCACTTATGACATCCAAGTCAATCATTCCATCTTTTCACTCTCCATTCTGGGACAAGGAGGTTGACACAATTGATTCTGAAATTTATTATGAAATTTAGAAATTTGATGGGGTGGAAAATTTAAAAATAATTATACATACATTTTAGTGGGTTATATAAGAAAAATTTCTCGTGGGTTTCACCAAATATTATGTTATCTTAATTGGGTAGCAACGCTTGGCCCAATTAGACCACCACCGGAACCACCACCTTGAGGTAACTTCTGCCTTCCCTTCGTCTTTTTCATGCATATATGCATTCATTCATACATTGAGGACAATGCATGAGATAAGTGTGGGGGTAGGCTTTACTAGCATACTAACATAGGAAGAAACTAACCAAAATTTGCAAAATTTGCTAACTAAAAAATAAAAAATAAAAAAAAATATATATATATATATATAAAAGTTATAAAAAGGACAATATTTTGACTTATCTTTTGAAAGAAATCTAAGTTAGTTTTAAGAATTAGGAAAATCATGATTAGGATTTCTAAAAACTCAGTCAAAATAATAAATTGTTGAATTTTTAAGTATAGGAGGAGAAATTGAATAAGTAGTTAGTCTTGATTTTTACCTTAATGAAATTTGCATACCTAATGCATATCTGGATTCTAAGACGAAGACCTTTGTGCCTCATATAAAAAAAAAAAGGAAAATCACTAATTAAACTGGATACATGTGCCTCAAGAAGCATAAGTATTCATGCCTAAAGGTGAGCAAATAAAATAAAGTCCTTAGTTTTGGGGCCTAGTTCACTCGAATTTGAGTCCACGGGGTGTTTTCTCACTTGGTGCCCTAAAGCCGACTGGTTTGGGAGCCACCGACTTTAAGTTCGCTGCATGGGTGGATTAAAAAGCCTAAGAAAATTAAGAAATATTACATATGTACTAACACATCTAATAGGCAATTAGTTAGGTATGAGGGCCCCAAAAAGCCTTGATGCTTATACGAAAGAAAATTAGATGCGTTATACATATTAAAAAAAATTTAAAAAAAAATAAAGAGGCATGAAAGTCCAAGTTAAGGAATTCCTAGTAAAAATTCATAAGGATGCATATGATTTTTGGTAACGAAAAAGACTATACACAAAATTTAATTTTGATCCTTACTTAAAAATGAAAACAATTTACTTTATAAAGACTAAGTCTAAGAATGAATAAAAATGAGGATCCTAAAAACTTATAGACTACTTAGTCTTTTCAAAAGTATTTCAAATATTTCCTTTTTATGGATTTTGTGGGTGTAATCCGCTGAAAACCCTCACGAGACAACACTCGTCCTTTAGGGTAACCTAGGGGTTTAACGGCTTGTTGCACATGCTAAGTGCAACCGTGATTCCTACGAAAGTGAGTTAGGTTAGATTAATTTTTCTTTTCTTTTTCTCTTTGATTTTTACTCGAGGACAAGCAAAAAGATAAGTGTGGGGGTGTGATTGGTAGTGAAAAGTGCATTTTTATCATCATATTTACCATCACATTTTCATATTTATTCATATAATTCTGCACATTTATTAATATTTTGTGATTTATTGTGTGCAGGCCTTGAGTTCTTATTTTAATAATAAATAAAGCCTAAAATAAGCCCAAAAGCCCATATTCAGGCCCAAGTGCAAAAGTGCAAATATCAATTGTCAAAAGTGCAAATACACAAGGGCCAAAGTTGCAAATATTAAAGAAGAGGGAAGGATAGACTTCTATTCAACCATAAACACTTGCGGGATGAGGATAAAAGCTAAAAGAAGAGAAGGAAATTCGTGGAAAAGATTTGGGATCTAGGTAACTTGCTTCCCAAGTTAGATCTAAATCCCAAGATAAAGAGCCAGGATCAAACTTCCAGAAGGAAACCCCCAGATGGACGGACCAGGAGAGGCCACGCGCCAAAGCGCGCGGCCAACCGACACGCTTAGGCCGCGGAAACGCGGCCCAATCCGCGTTTCTGCGGCAGTATAGTCTTATCAGGGGACGAGTTTTTGTGGAGGAGTTGTGTTGGGACTCTACTTCCTTCTGCACCTATAAATACCCTCTGCAGTGCAACCGAGAAGGGCGTCCGGAGGCAGAGCCAGAGGGCCAAATCTAGGGTTTTAGGTTTTCTTCTTCTAGTTTAGATTTTCTTTTCTCTTTTGTAATTTCTATTTTTCCTTTTTGTAAACTGAGAGGAGATGATGTTCTCATGGAGGAAGGAGATCTACTTGTACTGAGGGTGACAATCGGTGTAAGTTTTGCTTTTCTGCCATTGTTAAATAAATCAAATCGAGGTTCGTTCTTTTTTATTATGTTATGTTCTTTTATTCTTGTTGATTCTTGTGTATCTCAGTTTTTGTTTTCTTCTATTGTTATTTATCTCTAATGTTTTGTGTACCGTGAGATCTGATTGCTTCGAGACTGCCTAGCCAAAGAAGAGCACTTGATGGCCTATGGAGATGAACAATCCTTCTTTAGATTGTCTTTTCTTTCATAGCGTAGGTAGCGAAGGTGGACGATCCTATACGCCATACTTGCACGCCTTCCAAGACAGGGTAAGTCGTCGCGAACAGATCAAAGGTAAGCAAGGTAGAAGAGGTTTGTTATAGTTTCTTTCTTTTTATTTCTTTAGTTTAGATCTCACACTACCATATTCTCAATTTCTTTACTTCACTTCCATTGTAAATATCACTTCTTCTTCTCCATCTTCTTTCTTTCTAACTTAACATTAAAATAATAAAAACTTTAAAGATAACTTATTGACAAAGCTTACATCGCTAGTCCCTCCCAGAGGATCACGACCCGCATAGCCACTGCTACCGCGGATTAGAATTGAGAACCTTGCACAACTACTTCTAAATCTAACATCTTTATTTTTGTGTGCAGGTAAAAACTCGATCATCAAGTGGCAAATTTCTTCGATTCATCGTCACATCCAAAGAAATTCATCTTGACCCCAACAAAGTCAAGGCCATTCAAAGTATGCAACCTTTGAAGACCCTCAAAGAGCTCAGAGGTCCAGGGAAGGCTTGCTTATAACCGAAAATTCATCGCAAATCTATCGGATAGTTGTCAAATGTTTACATGGTTAATGAAAAAAGGTGTCTCTTTCGTCTGGGATGACACTTGTCAGAAGGCTTTCGAAGATATCAAAGAATACCTAATCAAACCTCCAGTCCTGATATCTCCCATTTTGAGAAAATCATTCTTACTTTATGTAAGAGCCATAGATTATTCTCTGGGTACTCTACTTGTACAAAAGAATGATGAAGGTGCCGAACAAGTTATCTACTATATCAACAGAACCTTGATTAGGGCCGAAAGCCGCTATAACCTAGTTGAGAAAGAATGCCTTGCTCTTGTCTTCGCTATTCAGAAGACACGACATTACTTGGTCGGGCAAACCATACATCCATTTCAAGAGTCAATCCTCTATGGATTCTCATGACAAAGCCATGTTCTTTGAACTCCAGATTGGCTAATTGGGCTATATTGTTTTCCCAGTATGACATGACCTTCGTACCTCAAAAGTCGACCAATGGTCAAGCCCTGGAAAACTTCTTAGTAGCACATCCATTTTCGGAGACTTCAAAGCTGCAGGAAGACATTTTGGATGAGGTCGTCGAAGCCAATTTAACCTTCAAAGACGAAGTTTGGCAAATGTTTTTTGACGGCGCATTAAGGATGTGCCCTAAAGGCAAGATTGTCGCTGGATTAGGGGGTAGTGTTCGTCTCACCGCACAACCATATTCTTCCTCGTGCCTTTTCATTAAGAACCTTGTTAATAACGTGACGAATTATAAAGCTTTATTCATTGGCCTCCAACTCGCTTAACAAAATGGGGGAATAATATCTTGAAGCCTATGGTGATCCCAAATTGATTTTTAATCAAATCAAAGGGTACGAGATTCATCATGAAGAACTGATATCTTATCATCATTTAGCCATCCAGTTGGCTAACACATTTGATGGCTTCTATATCAGTCATGTGTCTCGCCTCCAAAATATTATAAAGACAGACTCTTTAATTGCACTTACGGCTATATTGGCTTTACCGGCCGATACTAGTTACCGTCTTACAGTAGCTACTCGTCGTCTCTTTTGTCCAAAGTGCAGTTTAGAGGTTAGCGAAGTTCATACAACCTCAACAACCTTTGAGCTTAAGGATTGGCTATTTCCTATCATTCACTATAGCTTGCATGGCATATTGCCTAATGATCCTAAAAAGGCAGCTTCTATTCGACGAAAATCCCCTCATTTCTACTATGATTCGGAAGTGAAGATACTTTACCGCCGCTCATATGATGGTGTACGTCTCCGCTGTCTATCCAGCTCAGAGATACAAGAAGTACCTAAAGAAGCTCATGATGGTATATGCGGTGCCCATCAGCGGGTCCGAAGCTTAAAGACCGATTGCACAGACTTGACTATTATTGCCAACAATGATCGCTGATGCAGTGCAATATGTAAAATGATGTAAAACCTGTCAAATTCACGCGGATTTCATACACCAACCCCCGGATCTACTCTATCTCACAGTGACTTCATGGCCCTTTGAAGCTTGGAGAATCAATGTTATAGGACCCATCACTCCTCCATCGGCTAGGGTCATCGGTTCATCCTTAGAATAACTGATTACTTCTCTAAGTGGGCGGAAGTTGTACCGCTCGCTAAAGTTAAAACTACCAATGTTGTTAACTTTATCAAACACCATTTCATACACCGATTTGGTATCTCAAAGCGGATCGTCCACGACAATGGTCCCCAATTTGCAAGGCAATCATTTTATCAATTCTGTGATAAGTATCAAATTCAGAATGTGCGTTCGACTACGTACAATCCCGCCGCCAACGGGTTAGCAGTAGCATTCAACAAGACGATCATTAAGATTCTAAAAAAAAAATCATCCCCACAAGCAAACTAGATTGAAATAAGAAGCTTAGCGAATGTTTTTGGGCCTATCGAATAATAGTCTGAAGCCCTACAGGTAATACGCTTTTCTCTCTGGTCTACGGGTTTAAAGCAACCATACCCTTGAAGATTCAAATATTGTTACTCTGAGTTGCTCTGATAACTAAGATGACAGAAGGAGGCAATGATCAACTACGTCTCTAAGAGTTTGAAGCGCTAGATGAGAAGCGACTGTTGGCTCAACAGCGTATTGAACTATACCAGGCTCGAATCTCAAATGCCTTCAACAAAAAAGTTAAAGAGAAAACTTTCCAGAAGGGAGACTTGGTCTTAGCCGTCAGGCGACCCGTGATCATAACGCACAAGAGTAGAGGCAAGTTTCAACCCAAGTGGTAATGTAGTAGAGACAGTCTACTCAAATAACGCTCATCACCTTGCAAATTCAAATGGCGACACGCAGATACTGTCGATCAACGGCAAGTTATTGAATAAATACTATCTATGATTATGTTAATACTATACCTCTTATCATCAAGTCAGGTTCATATGACTATTTTATTCCTTAATGGAATCATTCCCCAAGTGGAATTTCGTTCATTTCCCCCAGGAGATCATATGAGAAATCAATCTTCAATACGAGCATAGCAGTCCTCGTCTATCGACAATCGCTCACCCAACTTAGATGACACTCGATCAATAGCCTTCACCAAGAGATGCCTCTCTTGATCTTTCAAAGTTGGGTTGTATAAGAAAAAGCATAATCTTATTAAGCAAGGGGCTGATCCCCAAAGTACTAACCTCATCAGTAAAATGCCAAAGTGATATCGTCATTGAACTGCTATTCATGATTCTCTTCAGGAATAGTATAAGGCGGTGTGCCCAACGGTGTAGGAATTGTCAACAACTTCCTCGCTGGAGTTCTATGTGGAACATAAAAAGCCAGTAAATTCTCTCGTGGAGTTTTTTCAATGAGGCTAAGGTCTCCTTACAATGAAAATGAACAGTATCATCTTCCAAACAGATTTTGTTTCTATTCCCCTCGGAGTTCCTATTGTCACGTTAATGATTACCTCTGATAAATTCTCCCAAAACTCCATAGAGTAGAGGACACTTAATTCTCCATAATCCCTTATGAGATCTCCTCTCATTCACTAGCGAGATCTTTAGTTGTCGCGTTAACGATTGCCTCTGATAATTCTCTCAAAGTGCCACAAAGAATTCTAATCGACACAACAATAAATATCTTGTAATTCCCCATGGATCTGTACTAATTTCTTAATCCCCGGTGAGATTTTGGAAGTCACATGTAAAATTGAAAGCACAGGAGATTATGTTCACTTCAAGTGACATAACAATCCAACGCCCCCGATGGCTAAGGATAGGGAAAAGTTGGCTTTTAAGCCCAACGGAAAATCTTCGACTACTCATCATGCTGAGGGGAATGACATGGCTAGCCCAACTCAAATGGTAGTTGGTAAAGGCAAACCAAACCCATTAATTGCTGAGGATTTGCTAAAAATCCTAAGGGACCTGATCCTGCCTTCCTCTCCAAAATCCTTTACCAATTTCCTTACATGGAATGGTAGGACCACGAAAGGCCATTTTCATTTTCTCAAATGAGATGAATTACAAGTTGAACCTGTCATGTTAACATTACACCTCTGACAGTAAAATTTCAACATATTCCTAGCGAATCAAACTCCACTTGTCATTCTCTCCAATAGAATGATAGGTCCATTCAAATCACTGTTATGTTCAACATCACACCTCTAATAGTAAAACGAATTCTTGTCAAGTTAACATCACACACTAACAAGTCATTCTTTAATCTCCAATAAGGTATTCATCTATTACGTTAACGGTTGTCTCTGACAAAATCTTCTTTTGTTCCCTAGCTAGGAGTTTAGTTGTTATGTCAATGATCACCTAACAACTTTCACGATTACCCTAGAAATTGTAAATGTTATGTTAATGATTACCTCTGACATCTCAGAGAATGCTAAATTCTCCACCTTAAAATCCTTGCGGAATATCCATTTCCCAACGAGGTATTTAGTTGTCATGTTAGTGATTACCTCTGTCAACTCTCTCTCTCAAAACATTAGATGTGATGCTAAATTCCCCTATTATATTCATCAAGGAGTGCTAAACTCTTTGCGTGATTCTACGTTGCTCCCAGCAGGACATTCTTGCAATCTGGCATGTGCTATCATATTACTCCCCAACGAATTTTCTCACTAATCTTCAGGGATCCTAATCTATTATGTTCACATTACCTTTGAATAGACGGGATCTCTATCTTTGTGGTACTTAATCTGTTATATCCAGTTTATCACTTTTGAATAGACAAAGTCCATAATAATCCCTGTTACGCCCTCATGTCCTCTAAACAGCCTCTAAACAGCAGATTCTTCTTTATGACTCAAACTGTCATGTCCATATTACCTCTGAACATACGAGTAAAGCTGTTATGCCCGCATTGCCTTTGAACAATCACCTTTTTATGGTACTCAAATTATCATGTCCAGTTCACCACCTATGTACAAACGAGTTCATCACCTAGTTCTCTTTTCCTCCGTCAGTGCCGGGAGTTCTTACTGTCAAGTTAATATGGCTACCTTCGGATAGCGAATTGCGAGCCTGATGTCTCTTAGTGGTCATATCCATATTACCTTTGAACCAAAGGGTGCCCAGGTCCAATTCACCCTTGCGGTCTTCAGTGGACTAGCTATCAAGTTAATACGACTACCTCTGACATTGAATTCGAAATTTAGTGTGTCTTAGTCTATCACGTTTATACTATCTCTGAATAGATGGGTTCCTAAACTGAGTTCACTTATTATTTGTCGCTATATCCAGTTCATCACCTCTGAATGACAAAACTGCGAGTCTGGTAATTCCTAATCAGTGGTGTCCAGTTCGTCACCTCTGAACTAATGGATATCTAGATCTCACTCCCAATCCAATAGGGACTCTTTTCGATGTTATGTCCTATTTATCTATTTGAACAGCGAATTTTTAGCAATTCCTAACTTGTCATGTCCATTCCATTACCTCTAAACAGACAGATTCGTAGATCTACCCTCTTTATCCCCAGTGAATTTTCATACTTGACTGATTTTATCATGTTTATAACCTCTGAATAATTTTCAGTCCCTCGGGAGTTTTACTTGGTAAATTTTCTCCTTTTCAGTTCTTTTTAAGAACTAGCAGACCAAGTTTTCCTATACAGAAGACTTAAATTACCTTTGGGTAACTACACAAACAAACAAAGAAGAAGATATTGAGAAGAGCATATGAGTCAAACAAAAATTTTATTGAAAAAGGAGAGAGATGCATTGAGAATATTACATCAATCTCGTATCTCACATGATTTGAGTTTATTTTCAAGAGAATGCAGTTTTTATCTCTTATTCTCTTCAGTTTTGGTGAGGGCCTGAGACTTCAGCTCTTCTTGATTAAAAGCAGCCATTTGTGCCAAGCAAGACTGGATCTCTGCCAGTGCTGCCTCCTTCTCTGCTTTCAATTGATGAACTTGATTACTCTTAGCGGTCAGCAGTTCCAATTGGGCAGTCTCTGCTCTTTTACCGGATCAGCTTGGGATAGAAGAAGGTTGGCCCTTGTGATCATTTCACGCGCCTTCTCGATCTGATAATTGGCAGAAGCAAGTACATTATTGGAGGCCTCGATTGCATAGGCAAGTCTAACTTCTT
Source organism: Agave tequilana (assembly GCA_038442645.1). Lineage (NCBI taxonomy): Eukaryota > Viridiplantae > Streptophyta > Magnoliopsida > Asparagales > Asparagaceae > Agave > Agave tequilana. Next base: position 95,325 of record JAVJIF010005297.1, read on the forward strand.
CGACGTTCAGGGATTTTAGCTCCTGGGACACTGCTTCTGCCTTCCCTTGCGTCTCTGCATAAGTCTTCTGCATTTGCTCCGAGAAACACTTGAGCTCCTCTTCGACTGATAGAGTTAGATCCGAATTATTTAGACCACGCCACTCATTCCGGTGTGCTTCTATCACTGCAAAGAAAACTTGGCCTTGAAACTGGAAGTGTTTGCTCATATCCATTCCTCGTACTGATCCAAACAGGCTATTAGATGGGCTAGAAACATAATGCAATGCAAGGAGAAAAAACAAGCATGTTAGTAATCGAAGAAAATAAACATGCAAAAGCCTCAGCTATGCCCAACAAGCTGCCAAGAATTAGCTTTGCTCAGAGAAGCTAAGGTCTAACCTCTCCTAGCTAACTAAAAGTTTAGCTTCACATAGGCTGCTCAGAACCTCACTTTAGTGAAAATAGGCTAAGTTTAGCTTCGCCTGTAAGGCAAAGCTAGTCTCGCTTGAGAGGCTAAGGTTGTAACGGTCCCAGTCTATTTTTCCTTTAAAAGTGGGGCCCATCAACATACAATACTTCAATTTCGGCTAGCATCAACCTACTTATGGCTTCATAACATTCCACGCAAAATATATATAACCTCGGCATGATTTATAGCAAGTTTCCAACAATAATTTAACAAACCCGGTATGGCAATCCATAAGCCTACGTATTTCTACTCCATAACCCCCATATCATTAACAAGATTCAAAGTCAAGTACCTAACAACACAAGCATTTTAATGTATTACAAAAGTTCATGATAAGCATCAACATAGAAAGTTTTACATAGTGTTTCTTAAATAACATACACATAAGATGGAACATGCCAAAAGGTGAAAATGATCTCCCGCTGTCACTTATCCCGTATATTGGCGTTAGGCGGGTCCTTTGCCTTTATCCAAACTTGAAGGTGATTAATATAATAGGGTGAGCTCAACAGCTCAGTGAGTAAAAAAATAATATATGTATGACAATTATGTATGTCTATTGAAATTTATTATTAAGATAACAATCGTAATTTGTAATATTTTTGTATATTTTTAGATATTTGTCAAAAGTCTTGATCATACATAGTGATTGGTCTTATTAGTCGACTTAACCTTTCCTATAGTCGACTAATCTTGTTACTAGTTGACTTATCCTAAAGCTATAGTCGACTAAGCCCTATCCAAAAAGAATATCCACTCTCTGTTGGCTGACTGTAGTCAATGCTAGTCGATTACCCTGTCTTATATAGTCGACTAGTACAGTTACTAGTCGACTTATCACACGTCTATAGTCGACTATGCCCTATCCAGAAAAGATGTTCACTCTCTGTTTATTGACTGTAATCAATATTAGTCAACTACCCTATCTTATATAGTCGACTAATGGTGGTTTCCAGAGACTAGCGTACCTGTATCACACATCTGTAGTCGACTTGACCCATAGACTAGTCGACTACTCTTATTAGAATTGCATATACTAGTCGATTCATCACAGCATCTGATTGTTAAAGAAATTCTTATAGCTTTAACATGCATTTTTCATCTTACCATATAAAGAATACAACAATTTCAGTTTAATCCTTAACACACTTGTTAAACATGAAGTTGGACTCCCCTTCGGTCACCTCCGGTTAAACCCGGTCCCTTCCTCCAATACGTTAATCAACATAATAATCTCCCCTTCGGTCACCTCCGGTTTAACCCGGTCCCTTCCTCCTATACGTTATTCAATGTAATATTCTCCCCTTCGGTCACCTCCGGTTCAACCCGGTCCCTTTCTCCAATATGTAAGAATTATAACTTTCATGCAATAACAATATGCAAGGATTCATAAAGGAATATCAACATAAATGATTTTTATAATTTGTAAATATTATGCCAACATTATGAAAGTCATTAACATGTATAAGTAACAACTAGTTAAATTAACAACATGCGAGCCTTTTCAAGGTAACCAACATATTATATCATATCAATTTGTGCGTAACTGTACATATGCATAAAATTAAGTATCATGTTTATTCATAGAACTATTTTTTCTTAAAAGGCATGTGTTTGACTATCATGTATACATGGAATAAAGTTATCAATCATGCATAACGGTAAGCATACATGAAAATAGGTACAACATGTTTATCATAAGATTGTCTTTAATGTACGCTTAAAGTCTAGAAACCACACATGTATTATTATTCATATTTACATCCACTTATAACTTAGCAATTTTCACTTTGTTTCAAACTTGACAACTACCTACTATTAATTTGGAGTTGGATGTTTTACTCACCCTTGAAGAGACTATCCCCGATTATCAAGCTTGGTTACCGGCTATATTAGAGTCTACAAGATCATAACAACATCATTAGTAGTTTATAATTGAAAGAGTATAAGAGTGGTGTAGTAGGCCTAAAGATTGATTACCTTCTTCAACCAAAATCACCCTCCTATCTTGCTAACCTAGGCCAATCTTGTCTTCAAGAATTATCCCTCTAAGGTGATGTTAGATCATCACTTCTTGTAATACCCCCGTTCCCGGAATACGTACTTAGTTGCGTATTCAGTTTCCCTATCGTGTTTTTTTCGAATTACTTCCTGTATTCGACCGATTTCAGTTCCAAATGTCATTTTCCTATACTTTGGATTTTATATGATTTTCTGGAATTTTCCTGAATTTAATTAAATATTTTCAAAACCGGTGTCGGCCAGTGCCGCTGACCGATTCCAGGATTTTTAACTCGCAAACAGTTAGGAATTTCTAGATGGTCCTTTAGGCATTATTCCTTAGAATCATATTTTCAACCTACACTCTTTTTCTGGAGATTTTACGAATTTATGAAAATTCCAACGGAGTCGGCAGGTGACTGATTCCGGGATTTTTAATTTTAAAACTACAAATTATTTCTTCAAACGAATTTCACCATGAGTCTTAAAATCTTATTCTTGATTTTTGGTAAAATTTTCGGGTCATTCCGAAATACTTAAATTTTGGACATTTTTTCAATAATTGCAAATTCCACATTTTCCACCTCATTTCCCACTCACCCCCCACCTAACACCACTCATTCTCTCTCTCTCCCTTGGCCGGCCAAGTGGCCAAGGAGAAGGACACTCACCTCACCCCCTATTTACACAAAACCCCCTCTCATTTCCTTTAATTCCACCCTCTTTGCAAAATCCCAAATCCTATATAAGACTTTCCCTTTACACTTTAATCCTTTTCTTCCTCATTTCTACACAAGTGGGAGAAGCTCTCACCAAACCCTCTTCTTCCTCAACCTAAACCCTAGCTCCAAGAACACTTCAAGACCTTTCCCTCCAGCCCAAGCAACTGAATTGAAGCTTGGATCGTGGCCCACTTCGTCGCCAAGGATCTCATAGGTGCCTTTGACGACTACCCGCTTCCCGGACTCGTAGAGCTTCGATCTAACGATTTCAAGTGAGTATTTCACTCACCAAGACTTGAATTAGCCCTAGAACACTTGTATCTACACTCCTTGTACACCTAGGTCACCAAAAAACCATGATTTGAACCATCAAACACAATTTCCAGAAAATCTGTTCTGTCACTGTTTTTCCCGCTATTAGTCGACTTACCCTAGGAGCTAGTCGACTAGAACACTTAGCTGAAACTTAGTTTTTCTGGAAAACACAGTATTAGTCGACTTACCCCAAATATCAGTCGACTAATCTTTTCTGGACATAAATCTCAACTCTCTGGAAATCACTATTAGTCGACTCCTGAATCCCCCTAGTCGACTAATCCTCCCTGGACCAGAAATCCAACTTTCTGTATCAACAGACTTAGTCGACTTAAATATCTGTTAGTCGACTGGAGACCCCTATTAGTCGACTAACCCTTACCCCTAGTCGACTAATTCTGACTGTGTGTCGTAGTTAATTTCTGTTCTAAATTTGGTTCTTATACTTGCTACATGTGTGTTATATCTTGCTTGTTCATGCTTCAATACTGGCTCTACATGACCTATTACTGGATGGATGTATCTCTTGTTATCTCATGACTTATTATTGCATATTCTTGTATCATGACATGTAAATAGTAAATATCACCACCCATCATGCCATCTCTTAAAACAAAGCATGATACACTTGACTTTCCTATAAAAAGCACCAATTTACATATGGGTCGGGGGAAATATGCGGATATCGATACGTGTTCGTGTTTACAGTGGTAGTAGGAATATTGTACAATCATATTCCGGTCTAACCTGCGGTACACCAGGGGACCGAGGGGAGTGCTTGCTCCCTATTCCTGAATCAGTTATGACTAAGGGCATACATAAGACCCTCCTGAATAGCCTAGCGGCTGGCTTCCGTCACCAAGCAACGGAACAATCCTGGACCGTTATCCCGGGCATGTACGGGGTCCACTGTAAACATAGTTCGTCGATACCCCCGCTGTTTCCAATAACAACCTTGAGTTACTAGGATATGGATCTATGTGAGCTGGGACGCTGGGTCACATAGCTAGATATCACAGTAAAGCAGTAATAATAATAATAGACTAGAGCTATGCATTCATTCCATTCTGACTTCAGTTTATATGCTTTCCTTACCTGTTGGTTTATATTCATTAGACCGTTCCAGTTTTCTTTATTCATGTATCCTAGCCATTTGGCCATATGTATTGTTCATTGTTATATGTCTTGATCTCTTGGATTTGCACATTCAGATTCCGAGGCTTGGGTCGAAGTGGAGCCATCCACCGAAGATCAGGCTTTCTTTAGTGAGCAGGCAGATTAGCTCCGGTCCTCGTGCCAGACTCTCTCCTTTTGTCTCACGGGATCTCCATCCTACTCGTGAGCTTTTGTATACACATTGTATATATTCTTTTGGACTTGGTTATGATGTAATGCACACGTCATGTGTAATACTTTATAATATCCTGTGATAACTTTGTATGTGTACTTCTTGTGTTGGCATATGTATGGATACCACGCTTTGTCGTGTACTCTGTTCCTTATTGTACTTTTATGCTTAGCGTATATACGTGGGGACAGTTTATGACCTACGTATATACGTCGCAGTGACGTTCCCGTATCTGTGGAATCGGGGCGTTACAGGTTGGTATCAGAGCCTAGGCTCTCACACCTAAAGTACAATCAAGCAGCAAATTAATAATTTGCTGATGCCAACTACAATGTACGAAGTTGTCTAGTCCTTCTTGATTCCTTCTTGATTTCCATCCCTTGTGTCCTAAACTCCTTCCGTTTTTCCAATTCCAGTTGTAATACCCCTCTCCCGGAATACGTACTTAGTTACGTACTCAGTCTTCCGATCGTATTTTCCGATTTACCTTCTGTATTTGACCGATTTTAATTTCAAATATCATTTTCCAATATTTAAGATTTTATGAGATTTTCTGGAATTTTCTGGAATTAAAATGAATTTCTTCAAAACGGTGTCGGCCAGTGCCGCTGACCGATTCCCGAATTTTTATCTCCCAAACTGTTAGGAATTTTTAGAAAGTCCCTTAGATTTTATTACTTAGAATCATATTTCCTACTTATACACTTTTTCTGAGAATTTTATAAATTTATGAAAATTCTTTCGGAGTCGGCAAATAACTGATTCCGGGATTTTTAATTAAAAATCTATATAGTATTTCTTCAAACGAATTTCACCATGAGTCTTCAAATATTTTTCTTGATTTTTGGTAAAATTTTCAGACCAATCCGAGATACTTGAATTTCGGACATTTTTTCAATTATTGCAAAATTCCAATTCCACTTCATTTCCACCTCATTTCCCACTCACACACTTCACCTAACCCCACTCACTCTCTCTCCTTCCTATGGCCGGCCAAGTGGCCAAGGAGAGGACACTCACCTCACCCCCTTTTTACACAAAACCCCCTCTCAATTGCATTATTACACCTCCTTCACAAATCCCCATCTTATATATAGCTTTTCATTTGCAATTTACCTTTTTCTCCTTCACTTCAAGCAAAAGAGAAACTCTCTCCCAAACCCTCTTCTTCTCAAACTGAACCCTAGCTCCAGGAACACTTCAAGACCTTTCCCTCCAGCCCAAGCAACTGAATTGAAGCTTGGATCGTGGCTCACTTCGTCGCCAAGGATCTCATAGGTGCCTTTGACGACTACCCGCTTCCCGGACTCGTAGAGCTTCGATCTAACGGTTCCAAGTGAGTATTTCACTCACCAAGACTTGAATTAGCCCTAGAACACTTGTATCTACACCTCTTGTACACCTAGGTCACCCAAAACATGAATTGAATCATCAAACGAAATTTCCAGAAAATCTGTTCTGTCACTGTTTTTCCCACTATTAGTCGACTTACCCTAGGAGCTAGTCGACTAGAACACTTAGCTGAAACTTAGTTTTTCTGGAAAACACAGTATTAGTCGACTTACCCCAAATATCAGTCGACTAATCTTTTCTGGACATAAATCTCAACTCTCTGGAAATCCCTATTAGTCGACTCCTGAATCCTCCTAGTCGACTAATCCTCCCTGGACCAGAAATCCAACTTTCTGTATCAACAGACTTAGTCGACTTGAGTCTCTGTTAGTCGACTAGAGCTCCCTATTAGTCGACTAACCCTTACCCCTAGTCGACTAATTCTGACTGTGTGTCATAGTTAATTTCTGTTCTGAATTTGGTTCTTATACTTGTTACATGTGTATTATATCTTGCTTGTTCATGCTTCAATACTGGCTCTACATGATCTATTACTGAGTGGATGTATCTCTTAATGCCTCATGACTTATTATTGCATATACTCGTTTCATGACATGTTAAATAGTAAATATCACCACTTATCATGACATCTCTTAAAACTAAGCATGATACACTTGACTTTTACATAAAAAGTACCAACTTACATATGGGTCGGGGGAAATATGCGGAATATCGATATGTGTTCGTGTTTACAGTGGTTTTAGGTATATTGTACAATTACTGTTCCGGTCTTACCTGTGGTACTCCAGGGGACCGAGGGGAGTGCTTGCTCCCTTTCCTGTTTACTGTCATGACAAGGGCATACATAAGTCCCTCCTGTTTAGCCTTGCGGCAGGTTCCGTCTTCAAGCAACGGAACAATCCTGGGCCGTGGTCCCGGGTATGCACGGGACCCACTGTAAACATAGTTCGTCGATACAACCGCTGTTTCCAATAACAACCTTGTTTCACTAGGATATGGATCTATGTGCTCTGGGACGCTGGGTCACATGGCTAGATATCACAGTAAGACAAGTAATAATAATAAGACGTTAATTGTAGATTTGTTGCATATGATCTTGCCTTATTGAGTTTACATCGCTTGTTATTCATTGCTATTTATTGTAACTTCATTACCTTTATTCATGATCCTTATGTCACTTGACTATCTTTTATTTGTTATTATACGTCTTGACCCTTTGGATTTGCATATTCAGATTCTGAGGCTTGGAACGAAGTGGAGCCTTCCACAGAGGACCGGGCCTATCTTTCTGAGCAGGCTGACCAGCTCTAGTCTCATCGTGCCGACTCTTCCTTTTGGTTCACGGGATCTCCATCCATTTCGTGAGCATTTTGTATTTTTAGTTGTATAGGATTCATTTTGGACTTGGGTTGTGATAAAGGACACTCGTAAAGTGATTTTGCTTATCATAACTTGTATAACTTTGTATTTATCTTTTGTAAGTTGGCATATGAATATACCACGCTGTGTGTTGTACTCTGATACTTGTTGTACTTAAGGCTTAGCGTATATACGTGGGGGCACCATCTGACCTACGTATATGCGTTGCAGTGACGTTCCCGTATCATTGGGATCGGGGCGTTACAGGTTGGTATCAGAGCCTAGGCTCTCAAACCTAAAAGTACAACCAAGTGGCAAATTCTAGTGATTTGCTAATGCCAACTACAATGTACAAAGTTATATAGTCCTTCTCGACTTCGTCCTTGATTCATTCCTCGTATCCTAAACTCCTTCCCTTTGTTTCCAATTCCAGATCTTATCCCTTTCGGTATGGAGAGACGTTCGGGTCGCAACAATGTCGGGCAAGTACCGAATGGACCCGTAGGAGGAGAGGGTGCTGATATCCTGAGGATCATTCAGACTATGCTGGGAAACCAGCAACAGCAGATGGAGAATCAGCATCAGCAGACTGAGCTCCTCAGGCAGGAGTTGGCAGCCCCGAAGGAGCAGAAGCCGGGGAACATCTCAGACTTCCGACGGCTACAGCCGGCCGTATTCACGGGAGTCGAGAGGCCATTGGAGGCTGAACAGTGGTTAACAGACACCACCGATCTGCTGAACGCCGCCAGGGTGCCTAAGGAGAACCAAGTGGAGGTTGCAAAGATCCAGCTGAAGGACATAGCCAGGACTTGGTGGCTTGCAGAGGAAGCTCGCTTGGAGAAACCTATCTCTTGGGATACGTTCTCCAAGAGCTTCTACAGTCGTTTCTTCCCCGCCACTGCTCAGAAGGACATGGAGGAGCAGTTCATCAGGCTTCAACAGGGGGATAGATCCGTAGATGAGTATGCTGCAGAATTTCTCAGGCTGAGTCGTTTCGCCCCATACATGGTGACGGATGAGGAGAAGAGGGCAAGCAGGTTTCAGCAAGGTCTGCAAATGGACATTCAGATGTTCCTAATGCCCCATCATCTGAAGACCTATGCAGAAGTTCTCACCAGCGCTCGAGAGGTGGAGCGTGGGTTTGAGAAGAAGCAAGGAGATCAGAGGAAGGACCAGGCCATGAAGAGGCCGTTTGTACCGGTGGGCAGAGGAGGACCATCCAGAGCAGCGAAGGTCCAGGCCAGGCAACCATTCAGGGCAGTTCCTTACCAGGTGGCTCGACCAGGTCTTATCTGCAATTTCTGCCAGAAGCCAGGACACTCCCAGCAGAATTGCCGGAGGGCAAACGGATGGTGTTTGGTGTGTGGAGCACGAGACCATGCCGTGGAGACCTGTCCGCACAGGAGGATGGGATTTGCTAACCAAACCTTGCCGGCACCTCAGGGCAGAATGTGCAGAGGGTACTACCAGGGCCAGTTGGGCAGAGGCATCAGGGACCAGTGATGAGGAGAGCCCTTCCCCTTCCTCCACCGCATGTTGCTCGCCCAGTGCAGAGAGGAGCCCGGACAGCAGCAGGGCGTGGCAGAGGTCAGGCCTACAACCTGACAGCAGAGGAGGCTGAGGCTTCAGAGGAAGTGATTTCAGGTAACATCAGAGTTCATTCAATACCTGTTCTCGCTCTCTTCGATTCAGGTGCATCCCACTGTTATATCTCCGACCATTTTGTGGCTGTTCATTCTATACCTGTTAAGGCTTTAGACCGCAAATGGGAGATAAGTACAGGGAATGGGGTAGTTGTATCTTCTAGAGTTTGTGCTGACTGTCCAGTGGAGCTTTGTGGGAAGATCTTGGCCATAGACATGCTCGTACTAGACACCAAAGGGTACGACGTGATCTTAGGCATGACTTGGCTCAGTCAGTACTATGCTGTGATCGACTGTAGAGGGAGGAGGATCAATTTCAGAATCCCTCATCAGCCGGAGTTCCAGTTTAGTGGAGAGGTGAAGCCTGCTAAGAAGGAGATTCAGATGACCACTTCGGAGGTTCTGAAGGGAGTGCCAGTGTGGGATGAGTTTCCAGAAGTCTTTGCTGAGGTCTCAGGGCTTCCACCGGAGAGGATAATTGAGTTCTCCATTGATACAATTCCAGGAGCAGCTCCTATATCCAAGGCTCCGTACAGGATGGCACCGCCAGAGTTGGAGATCTTGAAGAAGCAACTACAGGAGTATTCAGACAAGGAATTGATTCGACCAAGCACTTCACCATGGGGAGCTCCAGTGCTCTTGGCGAATAAGAAGGATGGTGGTAAGAGGCTTTGTATTGATTATAGGGAGTTGAACAAGGTCACCATCAAGAACAAGTATCCCTTGCCCCGGATTGATGACTTGTTTGATCAGCTTCATGGAGCCCGTGTATTTTCTAAGTTAGATTTGCAGTCGGGTTACCATCAGCTGAGGGTGAAGAAGGAGGATGTTCCGAAGACGGCATTCAGGACCCGATATGGCCACTATGAATTTCTGGTTATGCCTTTCGGAGTCACAAATGCCCCTGCAGTTTTCATGGACTTGATGAATCGAGTGTTCTCCCCTTACCTGGATCAGTTTGTAGTTGTATTTATAGATGACATCCTGATCTATTCAAAGAATAATAGGGAGCATGCAGAGCACTTGAGAATTGTGTTGCAGACTCTTCAGCAGGAGCAGCTTCATGCCAAGAGGAGCAAGTGTGAATTCTGGTTGGACAGCATAGCTTTCCTTGGACACATAGTTTCAGCAGAAGGAATTTCAGTTGATCCTAGTAAAGTCCAGGCAGTGAAGAATTGGCCAGTTCCGAAGACGGTGACTGAGATAAAGAGCTTTCTTGGACTAGCCGGATATTACAGGCGCTTTGTCCAGGATTTCTCTAGACTTGCAGCTCCGTTGACCAGGCTCACCAGAAGAGGGAGAGATACATATGGACAGAAGAATGTGATGCAGCATTTGAGCAGTTGAAGCAGAGGCTTATTTCAGCTCCAATCTTGAGGACTCCTTCAGGAAGAGGAGGGATGGTCATTTTCTGTGATGCATCAGGTAAAGGCCTGGGGTGTGTACTTATGCAACGTGATCATGTTATAGCATATGCATCTAGGCAATTGAAGCCTCATGAGAGGAATTACCCAACTCATGACTTGGAGTTGGCAGCTGTGATATTTGCTTTGAAGATCTGGAGACACTACCTTCTGGGAGACAAAGTGTTGATATACACAGATCACAAGAGCCTCAAGTATATTTTCTCGCAGAAGGAGTTGAATATGAGGCAGAGGAGGTGGTTGGAGCTTATGGCGGACTACGATATTGACTTGCAATATCATCCAGGCAAGGTCAATACTGTAGGCTGTCTAAAAAATGACAGGCAAGCCACCAAAGAAGCAGTATCAAAGACGCAAAGGATTGAAGCCCGCGTCTCAACTTCAAGACGCGTCGGCCTGAAGCCCGCGTCTCAACTTCAAGACGCGTCGGCCTGAAGCCCGCGTCTCAGCATCAAGGCGCGTTTAGCTCGAAACCCGCGTCTTAACATCAAAGCGCGTCGGCCCGAAGCCCGCGTCTCAATATCAAGGCGCGTTGGCTCGACGCTCGCGTCTCATCATCCAAGACGCAAGGGACTGAAGCTCGCGTCTCAGCATCCAAGGCGCGTCCGGCCTGAAGCCCGCGTCTCAGCATCAAGGCGCGTTTTGTCTGAAATCCGCGTCTCAGTTGCAACCGCCCAGATCGTAGGGAGTCAGTTACCGCGCGTATGGCGGGTAGTGGCCCTCATTCAGGCGCATTTTTAGGGGGCACGATCACCCCCTAAGACCCCTATAAATAGCCCTGTTGGCTATGGTCGATTGGTCGATTGGTCGATTGGTGGAAGATTTGAATCCAGAGGGTCAGAAGATCAAGGCATCGAGAGAGAGAAGCCCGACGTCGACGACCGAGAGAGAGGAGATTCTTCAACAGGCTTACTGAGTACTAGCCTATCTTCGCCTACCTCCTCTTTGAGAGTTTGGTAGCCGGAGCTGAGTTACTCCCCCACCGGCCGAAGAGAAGACCCCCGACGGTCCAGGACGGTCATCTGGTCAACGGAGAACAAGATTCACTCTCCATCGCCACACGAAGAACCCAGCCTTAAACAAAGGGAAGATCCAAGCATCCTCCCTCCCTTGTAGTCGGAATATTGTTTTTGTTGTAATCTTTCAACTAATTCAAGGAAATTTTACGGCAAAAAATCTCTTTTCCGCACTGTACAAGAGATGGCGACTCCGCTGGGGACTACATTCGTGACCGATGAACACATCGTGGTGCAGGATGACGTTCTCCGTAAGGGGAAGATGGTCGAATCACTCATCGTTGAGTTCGACCAGGCGAAGTATGAAGAGTTTCTCTCTTCTGGCTCCAAGAGCCCCAAGACCCGCGTCTGCCGTAGGGTCTCAACGACGCAGCCTCCCGAAGCCCAATCTGTGGCTCAACCAGGCGCTGCTGTCACCCTCTGTGCCGCGCCCAGTTCACGCGTCAACGCCTCCTCGAAGGCCCGCGTAACATCCAACGCCTCTGCTGCGATCAACCGCGACGCTCAGAACCCACGCGCCAACGCCTCTCTGAAGGCCCGCGTGGTCCACGGCACAACTGTTGCTGCGATCGACCGCGTCTCGCACAACGCCCGCGTCTCGCGTGACGCCCGCGTCTTGCAGAACGCCCGCGTCTCGCAGAAACCCCGCGTCAACGTCTCCCAAGAGACCCGCGTGGTGAACAGCCCTGGTTCTTCAAACCAGGAAGTTGTTGGCTTCTCTCCTCCACGACGCAATCGAAATGCCGAGCGTCGACAAAGACGACGCGCGCGTCAACACTCGGTTGGAACCAATGGTTCTCTGACTGGGGTTGGACGCGGCGTTCAATATGATGCCTTGCCCGCACCTCGACCAGTGCAAGAAATCCGCGTTTGGCGACCCAAACGCGAGACTCCTCAAGTTGAGTCTGCTGGAGATCAACTTACCAAACGTCGAAGCGAAGTTTCTGCGTCTCATCAAACGCAGGACGCATGCGTTCCCAGGCGTGGGGCCCAGCAGCCCATTATCTTCCAAGTCCCTCTGCTTCAACGCAGCGGACAACAGGGCGAGGACCGCGTCTCGTCTCAACAGAGACGCCAGACGCGCGTAACACCTCAAGTCTCTCTGCTCCAACGCAGCAGACAACAGTGCGAGGACCGCGTCTCGTCTCAACAGAGACGCCAGACGCGCGTGACGCCCCAAGTGTCTCTGTCCCAACACAGTGGACAACAGTGCGACGACCGCGTCTTGTCTCAACAGAGACGACAGACGCGCGTAACGTCCCAAGTCTCTCTGCTCCAACGCAGCAGACTGCAACGCGAGGACCGCGTCTCGTCTCAACAGAGACGCCAGACGCGCGTAACGCAACAGTGTGACCACCTCGTTTCTGAGACCTGCGTCCAGACAGCGCAACACACGACTTCCCCCCGTCTTCGACGCCGTGAGGCCAGTCTATTTAATCCCCCTCCCACGGATTTGAGGGATTATTTGACAAGGAAAAGAAGTGCCAATCAGGCCACTTCTTCTTGCTGCTGTCAACAACTCATCCAGATGCTCTCTGGATGCCATTGCGAATCAGGCGTTCACCAGCCGTCTTTGATTAGACAGCTGACCCTGATTCCCCCGTCAGCTAAAAGAAGACGCTCCCACCGAAGGAGAACCTTCCCTGACGTTGAGTACCCGGAGCTTACTGCATATATGACAAGCAGAAGCAGGGGAAAACAACCAATGGTCAATTCAGAGGGGTCAGACTCTGAGCCAGAAGGGGTGTATCGACACACCCGTACCCGGACTGGAGCCATCACCCCAATTGACTACAATGCCCTATCCCGCGGCATTAGGGAAGATGATTCTCACTCAGTTGTGATAGAATCATGGGCTTCGAATTCTTCCGGTGGAAAGGAGGTTTCCGCCTACATGGCAGATGCTCCTGAGGACACAGCAGATGCTCCCGAGGAGACAACTAAGTATCTGGCCCGGATGCAGAAGCACCAAATGGAAGTACTCTCCTCTCAGCAGAGAACCATTGACGACCTCAAGCATATGCTTGAGAAATTGCTTGACGAGAGGGCAAGATCTCCTCCTAGAAGGCCAAGAACAAGAAGGGGAAGGAGAGAAAGTCCACCCTCCGATCCTTCCGAAAGGACACGACGGTCTACTCCAGATGTGTCCCAGCCTTCAGCGCATGCAGGAAGCAACCCGGACTCGGAGAAGGCTCAAAATCAAAGAATGAGCCTATTGGAGCAACGACTCAATGCCCTTGCTAGTCGTAAAGATCTCCAAGAAGCTGGAGTGGTCCGGCCATATCCAGCCGAGTGGGACTTAGTCCCATACCCTCCTAGATTCAAGGCTCCAACTCTCCAAGCTTTCGACGGGAAGGGATCACCCAACCAGCATATCTACTACTTCAAATCCCAAACTGGGAATGTGGTAGATAACGACGCTATACTGGCGCGACTGTTCATTGGCACCCTGAAAGGGTTGGCCTTTGAATGGTTTATGAGGCTCCCGGAAGGCTCAATCAAGAACTGGGGCGACTTGGAGAAGCTGTTTCTAACACGCTTCTTCGAGTATGATTCGGAGGTTACAATGCCTACCCTTTTAGCTACCAAGCAGCGAAAGGGAGAGTCCGTTAAGTCTTTCGTAGAAAGATTTCGGAACACGGCACTCCGATGTCCGAGCGGCATGACCCAGGCCACCCTGGTGGAAACATGTCGCCACAATCTCCAAACCTCACTCCTTGCTCAGATAGGGGTTGCTGAAAGCCGCACCTGGAAACAGTTAGTCCAGCAAGGTGAACAGGCTGAGGAGATTGTTGCCCGCGTCAGAGCGGAAGAAGGCAAGCCCAGGCCAGAAAGGACGACGAGGCGTGCACCAGACACATCCCTCCAAACAAAACGGAAGGATAATTTGGCGACAGAGACCAAGTCTCCCGTCAAACCTCAGTCAGGCAGAGCAGGTGGCTCCTCCAGCCAACCCCGCGCCAACAAACAGTATTCCTTCAAGGAGGAACACGTCGATTCGCTCTTCAAACTACTCAACAAGAGCAATCGACTGAAGCTCCCTGAAATCAGGCGCCCGGAAGAAGTCGGCAAGACCGACAATCCCAACTACTGCCTGTACCATAGGATGCTCGGGCACCCTACCAAAAGCTGCTACGTCTTTAAGGACGTCCTCCAAGCCCTGATTGACGCGGAGGTATTAAAACTCCGGCCAGAGCAGAAGAAGATGTCGGCCAACATGACGTCGATGCTCCACTTTGGGACACGACCCCCGATGCCCGTGGGAGTGATATCTGTCCCGAAAGGAGAATTGAGAGTGGTCAATACAGACCCTCATCAGCAGCAGGAGAAAGGCTTGGTACCCGTCCCTACACCTCAAGGGGAAATCATGTGGATCCACCCTGACCTCGTCGACGAGCAACAATGGACGACTGTGACCAACAGGAAGTCCAAAGGCAAGGGGAAGGCATCATCTTGCCACGTGATCTGCGCTTCTTCCCGGGAAGCAGACGCTGATGTTCCTTCGCTGACCGACTCAGAAGAGGAAACAATAGTCCTGGCGGCAGAGCCCAACCAACCGACAGCAGGCACCCGTTCAGGGCAGGCGTACTTGAAGCAGTACGGCGAAAAGGCGGTGGTCCCTCCTCAACCAGCTGTAGAGCCAGCTCAGCCCTCCACAAAACCACCCGTGGAGAAACAGAAAGAAACTCGGTTTTCTCGGGTTCTTTCCAGAAGTGCAGCGGAAGGATCTTCGACATCTTACCGCTTCGATGTTCTGGCTCAATTAGCCAACATCCCGGCACGCATTACCTTGTATGAGCTCCTGAGGCTATCTAAGTCAACCAGAGAGGCTTTACAAGAAGCCCTGACGAACACTGAGGTCTTTCTGACCCATGTACCGAGAGAGAAAGATGTAGAGGATTGCCTCCACACCTCTCCAAATGTTCCCTGCATCTCTTTCACAAAAGATGACATGCAGGTTAAAGGGAAGCATGACCGACCCCTATACTTCACGGGGTATATCGGGTCATCCGAGGTGAATCGCATTCAGGTAGACCCTGGGTCAGCACTAAGCATCATACCTCGCCGGGTCATGCAATTTCTGGGCATTCCTACCCATCGTCTGAGCCCTACCCAGACGACTATTTATGGGTTTAATGCCAACAGCTCCCGCCCGATGGGGAAGATCAAGCTCAAATGCCGGATCGGGAGCCTCAAATCAGAAGTAACGTGTTACGTCATTGACGCTGACACATCTTACAACCTGTTGCTGGGACGACCATGGATTCACCAAAATTCCATTGTTCCCTCCACTCTCCATCAAGTCATGAAATACATCGACGAGAGCGGACAGGTCCGAACGTTGATTGCCGAAAGGCATCCGTTCAAAGGGGTCGAGAATTACTTCACGGATTCCCTCTTATATGAGGAGACTAATGAAACCCCGCAACCAGAGGAGCCAGACTCTGGTAATGAAGCTGACGTCGAGCCTGAGGAAGAAGAGTGCCTGTGGGAGCTAGAACCACTTGTAAAGAGCACTAATAAGCTCGATGTTGATACCGCCGACGATACAGGCGGTTGGTATATTAATGAAGATTTAGATTTCGCGTATTTTCCTGCGTGTGAGTCTGATTCAATACCGTCGGATACTAGCATCAACGTAGATGAGGATGTCTGGTCGGCAATGGATGCTTTGACATCATTGCATGTACCAATAAAATCATCCTTCGGGACGTACCAGGATGATGGCGACGCACAAAAGTCTGTATTCCTGGTTCCAGCCAGACGAAAAGGCCAGAAACCAATCCTCTTTGGACGAATTTCGTCTGAACCAGCACTCTATGGAGAATCAGAAGGTGAAGAGGAGCCCCCACAGTTCAATCACTATGAACCGAGAACGCTCAAGATGATGAAGCGTATGGGATACGATCTAGCCAATGGACCCGGATTGAACTTCGGCAAAGGAAGGAGATCATTGCTTCGATCTTTTGTGCCGAAAGGGAAAGCACCTGATTATTATCATCAGACGCGCCGGGGTTTGGGTTATGTATCAACTCCAGTGCCATCAGCCTCTGATTCGGAGAGACTGTCAAGCCACGACCACTCATCAGGCACGTCATCGTGGGAATCGGATGTCAGTGTCGGCAACATCTTCAAAGAACTTTCAATAAATATGGTTTCAACAAGTCATCTGGAAGATGAAGATGAAGAAATGATCCAGTCGGATACAGACCCTTGGATCAAACATTTGAATGCTCTTTGGGATATCCGCTTTGAACAGCGTGAGCCACCCACAGAAGACAAGGTTGTTCAGATTAATCTGGGGGATGAGGCTAATCCTAAGCCCATCTTCATAAGTGACGGCCTGTCACCTTCGGAGAAGAAGGATCTTATATCTCTTGTACAAGAGTACATAGACGTCTTCGCCTGGAATTACGAGGACATGCCTGGACTTGATCCTCAAGTGGCTATGCACCGCCTCAACATCAATCCGGACGTAAAACCTGTCAAACAACAGCAGCGACGGTTCCGTCCCGAAGTAATGGAGGCAATCCAATCAGAAGTCAAGAAGCTTATTGACTCTGGCTTTATCAGGGAGGAACAGCATCCCGATTGGGTAGCCAACATCGTACCCGTTGCCAAGAAGAACGGGAAGATCCGGATCTGCATCGACTTCCGCGATCTAAACGAGGCCTGCCCCAAAGATGAGTTCCCGTTGCCAATCACAGATGTCATGATTGACAATACATGCGGGTTCGAGCGAATGTCCTTTATGGACGGATTCTCAGGATACAATCAAATCAAGATGTACCCTGACGACGAGAAGCATACCTCCTTCAGGACACCTCTAGGAGTATACTGCTACACCGTCATGCCCTTCGGACTAAAGAATGCAGGGGCAACATACCAAAGGGCTATGAATGCCATTTTCCACCAGCAGATACGCAAAACGGTGGAGTGCTATGTCGATGACATCGCGGTGAAAAGCCGCACTACAGGAAATCACATAGCGGATCTAAAAGCGGTCTTTGACATCATGCGGGCTCATCAATTGAAGATGAATCCCACCAAATCATTCCTGGGGGTAGCCAGCGGCAAATTCCTAGGGTTTGTTGTAACCTCTACCGGAATTCATTTGGATCCGGAGAAGGTTCGCGCCATTCAGGAAATGCAACCTCCAAGAAGCCTCAGGGAGCTCAGAGGATTGCAGGGACGACTGGCATACATCCGCAGATTTATTTCAAATCTCTCCGGAAGATGCCAACCCTTCGCTAAGCTGATGAAGAAGGGAGTCTCGTTCATATGGGACGACGCTTGCCAGCAAGCATTCGAGGAGATCAAACGATACCTCACCCAACCACCAGTACTTGCAGCTCCGGTATCCGGAAAGCCCTTCCTGGTGTACGTCCGATCGATGGATCATTCTTTGGGAGCTCTACTAGCTCAGAATGATGACCAAGGACGAGAACAAGCGATCTACTACCTCAGTAGAACAATGATCGGGGCTGAACATCGGTACAACCCGATCGAGAAGGAATGTTTGGCCTTGGTGTTCGCTATTCAGAAAATGCGACACTATCTGATAGGCCAAACCATAAATGTCATCTCAAAAGTCAACCCCCTGAGGTTGCTTATGACAAAGCCTTCATCATTGAATGGCCGGCTGGCGAAATGGGCTATATTGCTCTCTCAATATGAGATGCACTTCCTGCCACAGAAGGCCATTAAAGGACAAGCGGTGGCGGACTTCTTAGCTGAACACCCAGATCCGAGGGTAGCCAAACTTTATGAGGATCTCCCAGATGAGGTCGCTGAAGTATGCCTGACTCAGGCAACATTCGAAGGACAAGTGTGGCAACTTTTCTTCGATGGTGCATCAAGGGCAAGCCCAAAGGGACACACAGTAGCGGGGGTAGGAGTAGTACTCGTCTCCCCACAAAACTACGTGATCCCCCGGGCTATCTCGTTAACCGAACCCTGTTCCAACAATGTGGCGGAATACAACGCTCTCCTGATTGGGATGCAATTCGCCGATGAGATTGGCGTTAAAAATCTCGAGGCGTACGGTGACTCCAAACTCATCGTCAGCCAAGTTCGTGGAGAGTATGAGGTCAGGCATGAAGATCTAGTGCCATACTACAACGCGACAATCCACATGGCGGAAAAGTTTTCAAACTTCTACATTGACCATGTGCCGCGAAGCCAAAATGCGCATGCAGATGCCCTCGCATCTCTCGCAGCTTCCCTAGCTCTCCCAGCAGGAACAATGGAGAAAGTATTCGTCCATAGCCACGACCTATACTGTCCAAAAATTTCCCCCGGAAACTACCCAGGGTCAACAGGAGATCGTCGCGGTAAAGAAACACTTGAAGTGTCAACCGCTCCAGAACTTAAAGACTGGCGATTTCCCTATATTGATTATGTCTTATACGGCATCCTGCCTGAAGACGCCAAAGAGGCGGCCGCCATTCGGAGGAAAGCCCCCAAATTTTACTATAATGCGATCACGCGAATACTGTACCGTCGATCGCATGACGGGATCCTGCTCCGGTGCCTCTCATCAAAAGAAGCCCGTGAAGTGTTGAAAGAAGCCCACGATGGTACGTGTGGAGCTCATCAACCTGGCCCGAAGCTGGCAAACAGACTCCAAAGATTGGGGTACTACTGGCCCAAAATGGTCGCCGATGCCGTCGCTTACGCCAAAAGATGTCATGCCTGTCAAATACATGGCGATTTCATCCATCAGGCACCAGGGTACCTCCACTCTACGACCTCTACTTGGCCGTTTGAAATGTGGGGGATGGACGTGGTCGGCCCCATCAGCCCACCATCATCGAAAGGACATCGGTTCATTCTAGCAATAACCGATTACTTCTCCAAGTGGGCCGAAGCTGTTCCTCTAAAAGAGGTAAAATCGTCTAACGTGATCAAGTTCGTGAAACATCACGTTATCTATCGCTTCGGTGTGCCTCGGCGGATCGTCCATGACAATGGACCCCAGTTCATCAGCCAGGCTTTCCAGAGATTCTGTGCCAAGTTCAGAATCCAGAGTGTGTCTTCAACAGCATACTATCCTCCCGCCAACGGCCTCGCGGAAGCTTTCAATAAGACTATTGGCAAGCTTCTCAAGAAATTCGTCTCGAAAAGTCAACGAGACTGGGACGATAAGTTGGGTGAATGCTTATGGGCATATCGCACGACCGTGCGAACCCCAACTAAAGCCACGCCATTTTCCTTGGTGTACGGATGTGAAGCTGTCCTCCCACTGGAAATTCAAATTCCATCTCTACGCGTCGCCCTGACCGCCGAGATGACGACAGAGGAGAAGTATCGACAGCGACTCCAAGAACTGGAGGCCTTAGACGACAAGCGTCTGCAGGCCCAGCAGCAGATCGAGCTTTATCAAGCTCGCATCACCAGAGCCTTCAACAAGAAAGTCAAGACGCGAACTTTCAAGAAAGGCGACCTTGTCTTAGCCGTCCGGAGACCCATGGTCATGACGCACAAGACGAAGGGAAAATTCCAACCCAAATGGGAAGGACCATTGTAGTAGAGTCGGTCTACTCGAATGGATCGTATCGTCTCATAACCTCTAATGGCGATACACTCATGATGCCAATCAATGGCAAATTCCTGAAGAAATACTATCCCTAGATGGTGTTCTTCTGCCGATCAAGTTAATACCACACCTCTGATCAAACATCCGACGCCTTCGACGGCTAAGGATAGAGGAAAACGTTGGCATTTAAGCCCAACATAAATCCTCGACAACTCATCATGCTGAGGGGAATAGCATGGCTAGCCCAACTCAAACGGTAGTTGGTAAAGGCATCTCAAATCCGTTGATAGCTGAGGGTTTGCTAAAAATCCTGCCGATCAAGTTAAAACCACACCTCTGATCAAACATCCGACGCCTTCGACGGCTAAGGATAGAGGAAAACGTTGGCATTTAAGCCCAACATAAATCCTCGACAACTCATCATGCTGAGGGAAATAGCATGACTAGCCCAACTCAAACGGTAGTTGGTAAAGGCATCTCAAATCCGTTGATAGCTGAGGGTTTGCTAAAAATCCTGCCGATCAAGTTAAAACCACACCTCTGATCAAACATCCGACGCCTTCGACGGCTAAGGATAGAGGAAAACGTTGGCATTTAAGCCCAACATAAATCCTCGACAACTCATCATGCTGAGGGGAATAACATGGCTAGCCCAACTCAAACGGTAGTTGGTAAAGGCATCTCAAATCCGTTGATAGCTGAGGGTTTGCTAAAAATCCTAAGTGGACCTGATTCCACTCTCTCCTCCAAAATCTCTTACCAATTCTCATCCATAGAATGGTAGGACCACAAAATGCAAACATTACTACGTTAAACACTATACCTCTGGTAATGAATACTCCTTGTCGAGTACAAGCCCCGCTTGTTACCTCTACATAGAGCAGCAAACTTTAAAGCTGCCAAGTTAATATTATACCTCTGGCACTCCAAAATCCCCTGTCAATTCTCATCAATAGAATGACAGGTCCTCAAATTGCTCCAATCACGAGCCAATTCTTGTCAAGTTAATATCACACCTCTGACAAACTACTGTTTAAGTTAATATTACACCTCTAAACAGTACATCGGATGTCCGTCAAGTTAATATTACACCTCTGACAGTCACCCTTTCTTCAGACTTCCATATCGAAGTTGAAATGGACGATGCCAAGTTAACACTACACTTCTAGCATCTGAGTCATTGCTAAGTTCAACAATACACCTATGGCTATGACCTTTCCTCGACTTCCTTAAGCCGAGACGAACGATGCCAAGTTAACACTACACTTCTAGCATCCGAGTCATTGCTAAGTTCAACAATACACCTATGGCTATGACCTTTCCTCGACTTCTTCAAGCCGAGACGACTAATGCCAAGTTCAACATTACACCTCTAGCATTACCCTCACTGTTAAGTTAAACATTACACCTATGACAGTGACCCCCTCAGTTTTCCCTGATAAAACTGAGATGATTGATGAGTTAAGTTAACATCACACCTCTAACTCATGTCCTTGTCAAGTTAACATTACACTTCTGACAAGACTATTTCCAACCCGTTAAGTTAATATCACACCTCTAACGGTAAGGACTTCCCTAGATTCCCCGCGAGTCTAGTTTCATTTGATATTCTCCCCAACAGAATATCGAATTCATTCTGGAGGCATTGTTGGTTAACATTACACCAATAAACAATGTTTCCATCAACATCCCCAGCTGATCTGAAATCAAGTTAAGCACAAATCCTTGATAAAAGTTCATCTTTCCCGGGGGTACGAACTCCACCTGTCACTTTCTTCCACAAAGTGGCAGGTCCACCAAAAATCACCTCTGTCAAGTTAAGCTTACACCTCTGACAGTGTCATGAAAGTTCTTGGAACAAGATCTTTCCTCAATACTTTTGACTTATTAAGATTATGATTATAATTTTGATAAAGATCAAAAGACTTCCTTGCTCCTACATGTCCAACCAAAGGCAAAGAGTTCGAGACAAAAGAAGTAAAAAGGAGAGGTGTCACTTTTATTTATATCCAAAAATATGAAAGTGATACAAAAACGCTCTCTTATACAAATAAGATTGAGCGTTACAAAAAAAAAAGGGAGAGGAGAAGGCTAAAAATCTCGATCTGGTAGAGAACGGATGCGCTCCCTGAGACGATGCATCTCATGCTGACGTGTCTTCTCAGCCTCCATCATGGCCTGGACCCGCAGCTCCTCTTCAGATAGGCAGGGTTTTTCAGCCAGCTGGGCTCGCAAAGTCTCCAATCTGGAGAGATGAACAGACTGACTCTCTTCAGCCCGTACCCTTGCAGCCTTCTGCTCCTCTAGCTTCTTCTGGAGGGCGACGAGCTTCTCTTCATTGACAGCTAGCATGGCTTGGGCTTTAGCAATAGCAGCCCGAGCATTAGTAATAGCAAGCTCTGTGGTCTGCATGACGAGCTCAGTTTCCCCTGAATCCTCAATCAGCTTTTGACATTCAGCCTGGGAACGTTCAAGGTTACTGACCTCTTCAGCAATTCGCATCTCTACCTCCTGTCGCTCTTGTCTTTGGGCAGCAAGGAGGCTATCCAGGATGACCTGGGCTTCATGAATGGAGTTAGCCTCGTCTAAAGACTTCAGCTCTCTTAGGTCAATCTCCAATTGATCCACCACCCGCATACATGCCTGAGCAAGAGGAAGGCCCCCGACTAGTTCGATGTTCTCGGCCACATTCCCGAGAAATCTCCGGGCAAAGTCAAAAGAGCGACTCCCAGAAAGGATAAAGTTGATGCATGAACGCATCGCTTCAAAGAACTGTCGCACCGTGCTGCGCGTCAGGAAGTCCGCGTCATCATCACCTGGAACGCTCCCCGACCCCCTTTCTATCTCAGAAGAAGGGATGTAAGCCGGCTCTTTTTGCGTAGGAGTCGCACTGACCGTTGATACGGCGAGAGTAGAACCAGCCACGGGCACTTCCGGGGGTACTATTTCGGCGGGAACTTCCGCGGCCAATGATGGAGTAGCAAGCACGATCTCCTCGGAGGCTTCATCTGAGGCCTGAACCGTGCAATCTCCTGGAAGTGGATTTGCCATCGGATCCTCTTCCTCCTCTGGCAGAGTAGAAGGCTCCCCAGTCTCAGCAGCTGCCCCCTCTGAAGGCATCTCAGCAGTTGAGGCCTCAATACCTTGGGGTCCGGTCAACTCTCTCACCATCTCATCAATATGTGAGGAGGTTGTAGCTCCGACGTCTCCAGCTGGCCCTACAATATAAAATGAAGAATGTCAAGGCATTTTCTTCAACGTGCCATAAAGAAAAATTGGACAGAAGGTGGAAAAGGTACCTTCAACAGGAATAGCCGCCACTGATGGTGCAGACGATGATTCGCCCACATACATCTCCTCCTCTGAGATATGGAAGAACTTACTTTGATCAGGAGAAGCGGATTCACCACCATAGTCAACCTTGTCCTCAAACATGCTTGCCCCTGAGAGCGAAGAAGACGACAGCTCCGGAGAATCCACAATCGGAGCCTTGCCTCCAATCACTCCAGTAGTAGGACTAGGGTCGGCGGCCCTAAGACTGGAGATAAAGACGCTCGGAGACCCCAACTGCTGTGCCTCCTCTCCCCTTTCCTGAGCAGAAGGAGATTTGAGCTGAGCTGCAACTCCCAGAATCTCAACATTTGCATCACCCACCACTTCAATCTCTGGAGATGTGACATCAGCAGCAACAGCAGATTGCTCGATGAACTCCCCTTCCTCCACAACCTCGCGGTGCCTGTGGTGCGACCTAGGAGCACGAACTAGAGGGAGTAAATCCCCCTCTTCCGGAGGTTCCGCAACTGTGACAAAAAGGTCTTCAGGAAGCGCCTCAACTCCAGCAGAGATGGCTCCGGATTGAGAGACTTCAGACGCCAAGTCCCTCCTAACCTTCTTTGGGGCTGGTTCAACAATAGGAGTAGAGCGTTGATGACGCTTACTCGCCAACTGCTTAGACCTCTTTGCTGGTGGCTCCGCCCTCGTTGCTGGAGGCTCCGCCCTTGTCACTGGTGGTTCCGCCCTCGTCGCTCGTGGCTCTGCTCTCGGTGGTCGTGGCTCTGTAGCTTGTGGATCCCTCCTCGTCCTTCTCCCGACCTCCTTACGAGCCCTCCGGTACTGCTCTACGACTCTCGTTGGTTTTCCGGACTCTGTCCTTCCCTCGAGACTTGCATTGATGCTCTCGATACATGAAGATGCCGGAAGAAAGTCTGGTGTCTGGACGGCCTGGGAGTACCAAGTACAATAGCTTAGACTCATCTGGCACTTGGGCGCTTCGAGAGGTAGACGGAAGGTTGTTCCTGTCCCTCCAGCCACACTATAGTACCAGGCCCGAGCACCCTCGAACAAGTTCCCTTCGAAGGCGAGATAAGCATTTGGGTTCCCGATATAGAGCTGGTCATAGCCGAACTGTCGAGCGAAGCGATTCGGCATGTATGGCTCAATGGTGCATGATGTCCCTTGTCGATAAAGCATGTACCCGGGCCGAATATTGAGCAACCACCAGAAGGCTCCCGGGGATAACCTCGTGAAATC
Organism: Agave tequilana; assembly: GCA_038442645.1. Lineage (NCBI taxonomy): Eukaryota > Viridiplantae > Streptophyta > Magnoliopsida > Asparagales > Asparagaceae > Agave > Agave tequilana. The sequence goes on from JAVJIF010005297.1 coordinate 120,025, forward strand.
ATCTGGGCCTGCGGAATCGACAAGTAGATCGCCGCAGGATGCACCAGGAATCCGGAGGAGGCAACGATTGAGCTGATAGTTTGTCGGGGCTGAAAGACGCTTCCGGATATAATATATGTAAGGATCCTGCCACCTCGAACCCTCCAATCGCTGTATGAAGGGGACGGAGTCCTCCTTCCAACGCACCGCCGTCATCAAAGAGGGGCAGTGCATCACATACCAGGCCATAAGGTATGTGTAAGGCAGCTCAACCCGAGGATTGGGACGCTTCACCATTGGATTCCCCTCTGCGTCCGTGAACGGCTTTCCCTCGGAATCCACAGTTTTTGGCGGCTCACAAAAGCTTTTAGCCAGCGCCCGCAGCCCGCTCTGAATACCAGCCACCACGGTCGGGAGAAGAGCTATAGGGTTGCCATGGGCCAGAAGCACCGCCGGATACACCACGTCGGCAACTATAACTTCATGTGGCAGCGTGGGCACCACACAACGCTTTAGCCACAGCATCAGAAAACCCGCCAGCAGCGCCCGATCGGAGATAGGAGTCCGGGCTTGGTGGTGGAAGCTTTCAAAAACCAAGTCGGGGTCGAAACCATCTTCGTTCGATTCTGTGGTGTAGAACTTCTCGGGAGCTTGGTCAATCCGGTCTTCGATCTCCCTATCAGTGCTGGGAGCCAATCGGGTGATCAAGTGGTCTTTGGTGTTCACATTGTTGAACAAATAACTGGCCCAAGACAGATACGTGACCCCCTGCGACCGCCATTTGGTGATCTGACCGCAGATATGGAAGTGACAGAGCACTTCCCAGTAGGTCTCGTATATGAGGGGAAACTCCTCCTTCACGTAGCGAAGCTCCACAGCGGTCGGGACATATTCTTCATAGGGCATGTCCCCTGTTACCAGTCCTGAGACCTCGTGCATCTCGTGTAAGGCAAGGCCATCTCCCCTACTGGAGTAAAGAACGTCCCCGTCAAGGGATTGTAACGTTCTAGGATCCCAAAGAAGTTTTGAGAACTTTGAGGGATCCCCCACTGTACAGCCCTGACCGCTGGGTACAGTCCTATGCGCCTCAGCAAATCCCCGAGCTCGGTAAGGACAAAGCCAACCATTCTGCCCCACCAGTAATTCGCTGGGGAATAGACCCACCCATATGCACGGAACGCAACTGGATAGTCACCCTCCGCTGCCATGAACATGTTGAGGAAGGTGGCGCCAATGTGCGGTATCTCTCCAGACGGGACCTCCCTCTTGCGCGATCCAGGGAAAAGGCCGATAACTGACGCGTCATGGCCGTCATGACGGTGCACTTGGTGGTGGGAGCCCAGATCGCCAAGGGTAACCTCAGGAGCATATCGAGCGAGGTCAAACTCCATCTTCCGCGGGACGGACATATGCTGGTAATAGAACATAGGGTACATCCTATCCATGGCCGGGAGAAAGAACCTTCTGCCCCCTATTTGACGGAGCCATGTGTAAGTCCCTTCGTGCACACGATGGCCGCCATCGTGGATATGATCCCCGAAGAAGAAGGCGGGCTTCTTCAGCGGGATGCCGTCATCCGTGACGAATGCTGCATCGGTCATCAGCACTCGAAGAGTCCTCATCTCGACATTCGAGAGCTTCTTCTCACGAGCCGGCGACTGGTCGGCAGTTACAGGGGCAGTCCTTTGCAGCACAAAGGTCAGGTTCCGGTCAGCTCCACCTACATGCCCAAAATGGCGTATCTTGGGAGTGAAGTAGCAGGTTGCGGTGCTGCAAAAAGATAAAGACACTTAAGTCAGATGCTTTACCAAAAGTAAAGAAAAATATGCTTTACCAAAAGTAAAGAAAAATACTAAGTGTTCTGCGTCCAAACGCAGAAAAGATACTGGACGCAGGAATCATCAAATCCGCGTCCAGACCCGCAAATCTGCGTCAAGAAGCACAGAACGCAAAGATTGAAGCCACTTATGAAATTCCAAGTACTTGGACTCAGACGCCAGATTCATCAAATTGGCGCCTGATGGCACAGAAACGCAAGGATCAAATCCGCGTTCTGCAAACCAAGACTTGTGAAATTTCAAAGTACTTGGACTCAGACGCCAGATTCATCAAATTGGCGCCTGATGGCACAGAAACGCAAGGATCAAATCCGCGTTCTGCAAACCAAGACTTGTAAAAATTCAAAGTACTTGGACTCAGACGCCAGATTCATCAAATTGGCGCCTGATGGCACAGAAACGCAAGGATCAAATCCGCGTTCTGCAAACCAAGACTTGTGGAATTTCAGAAGTACTTGGACTCAGACGCCAGATTCATCAAATTGGCGCCTGATGACACAGAACGCGAAGATCAAATCTGCGTTCTGCAAAGCTGCGTCCAGAGACCTTCACAGTTAGAGAAATTCTAAGTGAAGGACTCGAAGCACAGTTCTTGGGTGTCAGATTATCTAATCCGCGCCCCGGTTATCATCCCAAAGACTGCGTCTGGGGAATCAAACGCGCTTTAAGTCCTTAAGGGTCAGTTCTGCCTAAGGCACACTACCTTGGAGGCCTTGGAGGACGAAGTCCTGCGCAGAGGAGGAGACGCCCCTCCGGGCCTCGGTGGTGGTCGCCTTTGAGGAGGAGGCGGTCGGCTTGGTCTTTGGTGCCATGGCGAGTTTGGTCTGAAGCTAGGAAGAGAGTTCTTTTCTAAAATTCTCAGAGCAAGCGAATGCGGAGAAGAAGAAGAAGTTCTCCAAACAATTGCCTTTTATAGGCACGGGGATACGCAGAGATACGCGGCGCGTGACCCAAGGGACGCTGCAGCGAACTGTCGCTTGACGCGTGTAACAAAATCACTGCCGGTGACGAAGATCATGCGTCGCAACCCCGCCGCGAATCAGAAGCCGACACGTGGAGCAGTTCATTTAATGAACCGCGAGATCCGCGCGCCAAAAGGCGAAATTTCGCCGTCTCCCCAGGCCAGCTGGCGGCGTCATCATGACAGCGTAAAGTTCGCGCCCAGAAAACGCACCGGACATGCCCCGTCAGCATCTCCAAGAATGCTTTCTGAAGGTCGCGTCCCCTCTAAGGAGTTCGCGTCTGACCAACATCGCGTCTACCCTATAGACGCTGCGTCTTCAAAGTGGCATCTGCTTTTCAAAAAGAAGCCTGCGTCCAGTCTCTTGCGTCTGCTTTCTAAAAAGGAGCCTGCGTCCAGTCTCCTGCGTCTGCTTTCAAAGATGAGCCTGCGTCCAAGACAGTTCAACAGTACACTGGCGCCAACCGACAACCAACTACTCCCAGCCAAAAACGCACCCGTGACAGACTAAAAAGCAATTGGGGAGGTCTAGGCTGTGTATCTAGACACTCAACACGATCGACTCTGATGGCTTCTAAGAGTTAAACAGTACACTCACGAAGACCAATTCCAGATAAGATCAAACCCGAAGCATCAACAGTCCAGTCACAAAGGCGAACGCGGCTTAAGTCCAAAGTATTCCAAAATCCGTCCCATTCAACTGCGGAATATTGGAAACTTTGGAGGGGGTTCTGTAGGCTGTCTAAAAAATGACAGGCAAGCCACCAAAGAAGCAGTATCAAAGACGCAAAGGATTGAAGCCCGCGTCTCAACTTCAAGACGCGTCGGCCTGAAGCCCGCGTCTCAACTTCAAGACGCGTCGGCCTGAAGCCCGCGTCTCAGCATCAAGGCGCGTTTAGCTCGAAACCCGCGTCTTAACATCAAAGCGCGTCGGCCCGAAGCCCGCGTCTCAATATCAAGGCGCGTTGGCTCGACGCTCGCGTCTCATCATCCAAGACGCAAGGGACTGAAGCTCGCGTCTCAGCATCCAAGGCGCGTCCGGCCTGAAGCCCGCGTCTCAGCATCAAGGCGCGTTTTGTCTGAAATCCGCGTCTCAGTTGCAACCGCCCAGATCGTAGGGAGTCAGTTACCGCGCGTATGGCGGGTAGTGGCCCTCATTCAGGCGCATTTTTAGGGGGCACGATCACCCCCTAAGACCCCTATAAATAGCCCTGTTGGCTATGGTCGATTGGTCGATTGGTCGATTGGTGGAAGATTTGAATCCAGAGGGTCAGAAGATCAAGGCATCGAGAGAGAGAAGCCCGACGTCGACGACCGAGAGAGAGGAGATTCTTCAACAGGCTTACTGAGTACTAGCCTATCTTCGCCTACCTCCTCTTTGAGAGTTTGGTAGCCGGAGCTGAGTTACTCCCCCACCGGCCGAAGAGAAGACCCCCGACGGTCCAGGACGGTCATCTGGTCAACGGAGAACAAGATTCACTCTCCATCGCCACACGAAGAACCCAGCCTTAAACAAAGGGAAGATCCAAGCATCCTCCCTCCCTTGTAGTCGGAATATTGTTTTTTGTAATCTTTCAACTAATTCAAGGAAATTTTACGGCAAAAAATCTCTTTCCCGCACTGTACAAATACCGTTCCAGATGCACTGAGCAGGATGCCAGAGAACAGAGTGCTAGTCCACCTTACTCAGCAGAGGGAATTGATTCGAGAATTCATCAGATTGGATTTGATGTTGGTGCAAGGAGGTGATAAGGCAGGGCAGCTTATGACTTTACAGATCCAGTCATCATTGATAGAGGAGATCAAGGGAGCTCAGAAAGAGGACCCCAGATTACAGACATTCAGAGCTCAGGTGGAGGCTGATTTGAGGACTGATATCTGTATCCATCCAGATGGTGCATTGTATTTTGGGGATAGACTTTGTGTTCCCCAGGGAGAAGTCAGACAGAAGATTTGGAGGAAGCACACAGTTCAGCTTATTCCATACATCCCGGAGGAAACAAGATGTATCAGGACCTGAAGAGGCACTTCTGGTGGAATGCTATGAAGAGGAGATAGCCCAGTTTGTTGCCAAGTGCTTGGTTTGTCAGCAGATTAAGATCGAGCATCAGAGATCAGCTGGACTTCTTCAACCCTTACCGATACCCGAATGGAAGTGGGAGCACATCACCATGGACTTTGTGACGGCATTGCCTCGGAGTCCCAAGGGTAATAATGTGGTGTGGGTGATAGTTAATCGCCTCACCAAGTCAGCTCACTTCATACCATTCAGGGTAGGCCAGTCGACAGAGGTTTTGGCAGATAAGTATATGAAGGAGGTGGTTCGTCTGCATGGAGTTCCAGTTAGTATTGTGTCAGATAGAGACACCAGATTCAGATCTCATTTCTGGGAGAGTCTCCAAGAAAGTCTGGGAACTCGTCTGAAATTCAGTACTTCATACCATCCTCAGACAGACGGACAATCTGAGAGGACTATCCAGATCCTTGAAGATATGTTGAGGGCTTGCATGATTGACTTCGGAGGATCGTGGGAAGATCATCTTCACTTGGCTGAGTTTTCATATAACAACAGCTATCAGGCAAGTACTAAGATGGCACCCTTTGAGGCATTGTATGGTAGGAAGTGCAGATCACCGATTTGTTGGGATGAAGTCGGTGAGAGGAGTCTTTTGGGACCAGAGATCCTGATGCAGGCGACAGAGAAAGTCAGGGTTATCAGAGATCATCTCAGGGCTGCTCAGAGTAGACAGAAGAGTTGAGCTGACACTCGGAGGAGGCCATTGGAATTCCAGACCGGGGATCATGTGTTCTTGAAGATATCACCTACCAAGGGTGTAATCCGGTTCGGTTCACGTGGGAAGCTAAGTCCGAGGTATATTGGCCCATTCGAGATCCTGGATCGTGTGGGAGATGTGTCCTATAGATTAGCATTACCGCCATCTTTGGACGGGGTGCATAATGTCTTCCACGTGTCTCAGTTGAGGAAGTATGTCAGGGATGACGGCCATATTCTGGACCATTCCGAGCTGGAGCTACAACCGGATCTTTCATACCAAGAGCAGCCGTTGGCCATTCTGGATAGGAGTGTCAAGACACTGAAGAACAGAGCTATTCCATTGGTATTGGTGTCATGGAACAGGCATGCGCCAGGGGAGGCCACTTGGGAGCGTGAGGACGCTATCCGGGAGCGTTATCCTCAACTTTTCACATCTTGATTGGGTAAGACTCTCTTCTTCTACTCTTCTTTACCGTTATCTTTCCTTGTATCCATATCTATGTGTTGCTTTTCCTGTTATCTTTCACCTTATGAAATTTCGGGGACGAAATTTTTTGTAAGGTGGGTAGATTGTAATACCCCTCTCCCGGAATACGTACTTAGTTACGTACTCAGTCTTTCGATCGTATTTTCCGATTTACCTTCCGTATTTGACCGATTTTAATTTCAAATATCATTTTCCAATATTTAAGATTTTATGAGATTTTCTGGAATTTTCTGGAATTAAAATGAATTTCTTCAAAAACGTTGTCGGCCAGTGCCGCTGACCGATTCCCGAATTTTTATCTCCCAAACTGTTAGGAATTTTTAGAAAGTCCCTTAGACTTTATTACTTAGAATCATATTTCCTACTTATACACTTTTTCTGAGAATTTTATAAATTTATGAAAATTCTTTCGGAGTCGGCAAATAACTGATTCCGGGATTTTTAATTAAAAATCTATACAGTATTTCTTCAAACGAATTTCACCATGAGTCTTCAAATATTTTTCTTGATTTTTGGTAAAATTTTCAGACCAATCCGAGATACTTGAATTTCGGACATTTTTTCAATTATTGCAAAATTCCAATTCCACTTCATTTCCACCTCATTTCCCACTCACACACTTCACCTAACCCCACTCACTCTCTCTCCTTCCTATGGCCGGCCAAGTGGCCAAGGAGAGGACACTCACCTCACCCCCTTTTTACACAAAACCCCCTCTCATTGCATTATTACACCTCCTTCACAAAATCCCCATCTATATATAGCTTTTCATTTGCAATTTACCTTTTTCTCCTTCACTTCAAGCAAAAGAGAAAACTCTCTCCCAAACCCTCTTCTTCTCAAACTGAACCCTAGCTCCAGGAACACTTCAAGACCTTTACCTCCAGCCCAAGCAACTGAATTGAAGCTTGGATCGTGGCTCACTTCGTCGCCAAGGATCTCATAGGTGCCTTTGACGACTACCCGCTTCCCGGACTCGTAGAGCTTCGATCTAACGTTTCCAAGTGAGTATTTCACTCACCAAGACTTGAATTAGCCCTAGAACACTTGTATCTACACCTCTTGTACACCTAGGTCACCCAAAACCATGAATTGAACCATCAAACGAAATTTCCAGAAAATCTGTTCTGTCACTGTTTTTCCCACTATTAGTCGACTTACCCTAGGAGCTAGTCGACTAGAACACTTAGCTGAAACTTAGTTTTTTCTGGAAAACACAGTATTAGTCGACTTACCCCAAATATCAGTCGACTAATCTTTTCTGGACATAAATCTCAACTCTCTGGAAATCCCTATTAGTCGACTCCTGAATCCTCCTAGTCGACTAATCCTCCCTGGACCAGAAATCCAACTTTCTGTATCAACAGACTTAGTCGACTTGAGTCTCTGTTAGTCGACTAGAGCTCCCTATTAGTCGACTAACCCTTACCCCTAGTCGACTAATTCTGACTGTGTGTCATAGTTAATTTCTGTTCTGAATTTGGTTCTTATACTTGTTACATGTGTATTATATCTTGCTTGTTCATGCTTCAATACTGGCTCTACATGATCTATTACTGAGTGGATGTATCTCTTAATGCCTCATGACTTATTATTGCATATACTCGTTTCATGACATGTTAAATAGTAATATCACCACTTATCATGCCATCTCTTAAAACTAAGCATGATACACTTGACTTTTACATAAAAAGTACCAACTTACATATGGGTCAGGGGAAATATGCGGAATATCGATATGTGTTCGTGTTTACAGTGGTTTTAGGTATATTGTACAATTACTGTTCCGGTCTTACCTGTGGTACTCCAGGGGACCGAGGGGAGTGCTTGCTCCCTTTCCTGTTTACTGTCATGACAAGGGCATACATAAGTCCCTCCTGTTTAGCCTTGCGGCAGGTTCCGTCTTCAAGCAACGGAACAATCCTGGCCGTGGTCCCGGGTATGCACGGGACCCACTGTAAACATAGTTCGTCGATACAACCGCTGTTTCCAATAACAACCTTGTTTCACTAGGATATGGATCTATGTGCTCTGGGACGCTGGGTCACATGGCTAGATATCACAGTAAGACAAGTAATAATAATAAGACGTTAATTGTAGATTTGTTGCATATGATCTTGCCTTATTGAGTTTACATCGCTTGTTATTCATTGCTATTATTGTAACTTCATTGCCTTTATTCATGATCCTTATGTCACTTGACTATCTTTTATTGTTATTATACGTCTTGACCCTTTGGATTTGCATATTCAGATTCTGAGGCTTGGAACGAAGTGGAGCCTTCCACAGAGGACCGGGCCTATCTTTCTGAGCAGGCTGACCAGCTCTAGTCTCATCGTGCCGACTCTTCCTTTTGGTTCACGGGATCTCCATCCATTTCGTGAGCATTTTGTATTTTTAGTTGTATAGGATTCATTTTGGACTTGGGTTGTGATAAAGGACACTCGTAAAGTGATTTTGCTTATCATAACTTGTATAACTTTGTATTTATCTTTTGTAAGTTGGCATATGAATATACCACGCTGTGTGTTGTACTCTGATACTTGTTGTACTTAAGGCTTAGCGTATATACGTGGGGGCACCATCTGACCTACGTATATGCGTTGCAGTGACGTTCCGTATCATTGGGATCGGGGCGTTACACCAGTTGTCTTTTACCAATCGGTATGGAGAGGAGGACGGGACATAACAACTCCGGGCAAGCGTCGAATGGACCCACTGGAGACCACGTGGATATTCTGAGAGTCATTCAGACTATGATGGAGAACCAGCAGCAGCAGACGGAGCTCCTCCGGCAGGAAATGGCAGCTCCCAAGGAGCAGAGGCCCGGAAATGTATCGGACTTCAGGCGACTGCAACCAGCCATCTTCACGGGAGAAGAGAAGCCCTTGGATGCTGAGCAATGGCTGACAGATACCGCAGACTTGTTGAATGCGGCCAGAGTACCGAAGGAGAATCAAGTGGAGGTCGCCAAGATACAGCTGAAGGACATAGCCAGAACTTGGTGCTAGCTGAAGAGGCCAGACTGGAGAAGCCTGTCACCTGGGACACATTCTCCAAGAGCTTCTATGCCAGATTCTTCCCAGCTACTGCACAGAAGGACATGGAAGAGCAGTTCATCAGGCTTCAGCAAGGGAGTAGGTCCGTGGACGAGTATGCCGCGGAATTTCTCAGACTGAGCCGCTTTGCCCCGTACATGGTAAAGGACGAGGAGAAGCTGGCGAGCAGGTTCCAGCAGGGCTTGCAGATGGACATTCAGATGTTCCTAATGCCCCAGCAGCTGAAGACTTATTCTGAGGTTCTTACCATAGCTCGGGAAGTGGAGCGTGGGTTGGAGAAGAAGCAAGAGGATCAGATGAGGAACCAGGCCATGAAGAGGCCGTTTCCACCAATGGGGAGAGGAGGCCCATTCAGAGCAGCGAAGGTGCAGATGAGGCAGCAATTCAGACCAGCTCCTTACCAGGCGGGCCAACCATCGGCCTTCTGCAGTTATTGTCAGAAACCGGGCCACATTCGTCAGAATTGCCGGAGGGCAAATGGATTGTGTTTGGTGTGTGTGATCCAGGGATCATTCTATAGAAGCCTGTCCGCACAGAAGGATGGGGATAGCCGGCCAAGCTGTGCCAGCACTTCAGGGACCGGTTGGACAGAGAGCACTTCCAGGACCACCGGGGCAGAGGAATCAGGGACCAGTGATGAGGAGAGCTCTTCCCCTTCCACCACAGCAAGCTTATCGCCCAGTCCAGAGGGGAACTAGGACAGCAGCAGGGCGTGGAAGAGGTCAAGCCTACAACTTGACGGAGGTGGAAGCTGAGACTTCTGAGGAGGTGATAACAGGTAATATCAGAGTGCATTCTCAGCCTGTTTTTTAGCCCTCTTCGATTCTGGTGCTTCACATTGTTTTATCTCAGATCATTTTGTGGCATTGCATTCTATACCTGTTAAAGTGTTAGACCACAAATGGGAGATTAGTACCGGGAATGGAGTAGTCATGTCTTCTAGGGTTTGTGCTGATTGTCCAGTGGAACTTTGTGATAAGACCTTGGCCATAGATATGCTCGTGCTAGACACTAAAGGGTACGACGTAATCTTAGGCATGATGCCTGGCTCAGTCAGTACCATGCAGTTATTGACTGTAGGGAGAAGAAGATTATTTTCAGGATTCCCCGTCAACCGGAATTTCAATTTAGTGGTGAGGTGAAGTCTACCAAGAGAAAGACTCGGTGACTACTTCAGAGGTTCAGAAAGAGTACCGGTGTGGGATGAATTTTCAGGAGTGTTTGCTGAGATCTCAGGACTGCCACCAAAAAGGGTGATCGAGTTCTCAATTGATACTGTGCCTGGGACAGCTCCTATATCTAAGGCTCCGTACAGGATGGCACCGACGGAGCTAGAGATTCTGAAGAAGCAGCTGCAGGAGTACTCTGACAAGGGATTGATTCGGCCAAGTGCTTCGCCATGGGGTGCTCCAGTGCTATTGGCGAACAAGAAGGATGGTGGTAAGAGACTTTGTATTGATTACAGGGAATTGAACAAGGTTACCATCAAGAACAAGTATCCCTTGCCAAGGATTGATGATTTTTTGATCAGCTTCATGGAGCCAGGGTATTCTCTAAGTTGGATTTGCAGTCAGGGTACCATCAGCTAAGGATGAAGACAGAGGATATCCCGAAGACGGCATTCAGGACCCGTTATGGCCACTATGAATTTCTAGTTATGCCTTTCGGAGTCACCAATGCCCCTGCAGTTTTCATGGATTTGATGAACCGAGTGTTCTCGCCCTACTTGGACCAGTTCGTTGTTGTTTTCATAGACGACATCTTGATCTACTCCAAGAGCAACAAGGAGCATGCAGAACACTTGAGGATTGTGTTGCAGACCCTCCAGCAGGAGCAGCTTCATGCCAAGAGGAGCAAGTGTGACTTCTGGTTGGACAGTATAGCCTTCCTTGGGCACATTGTTTCAGCAGAAGGAATTTCAGTGGATCCCAGCAAAGTCCAAGCAGTGAAGGATTGGCCTATTCCGGAGACGGTGACTGAGATTAAGAGTTTTCTTGGGCTAGCCGGATATTACAGGCGCTTTGTCCAGGATTTCTCTAGGATTGCAGCTCCGTTGACCAAGCTCACCCGGAAAGGAGAGAGGTACATATGGACAGAAGAATGTGCTTTGGCATTTGAGCAGTTGAAGCAGAGACATCATTTCAGCTCCGATCTTGAAGACTCCCTCAGGGAGAGGAGGGATGGTCATATTCAGTGATGCATCAGGGAAAGGCCTGGGGTGTGTGCTTATGCAACATGATCATGTTATAGCATATGCATCTAGGCAACTGAAGACTCATGAGCGGAATACCCAACTCATGACTTGGAGCTTGCAGCTGTAATTTTTGCCTTGAAGATTTGGAGGCATTATCTTCTGGGAGATAAGGTGTTGAATACACGGATCACAAGAGCCTCAAGTATATTTTCTCACAGAAGGAGTTGAACATGAGGCAGAGGCGGTGGCTGGAGCTGATGGCAGACTATGATATTGACTTGCAATACCATCCAGGCAAGGTCAATACAGTACCGATGCACTGAGCAGGATGCCAGAGAATAGGGTGCTTGTCCAAATCACTCAGCAGAAGGAGTTGATTCAGGACATTATCAGATTGGACTTGATGTTGGTTCGAGGAGCTGAGGAGGCAGGACAGCTCATGGCTTTGCAGATTCAGTCAACATTAATAGATGAGATCAAGGAAGCTCAGAAGGAAGACCCCAGATTGCAGCAGTTCCGAGCTCAGGTAGAGGCAGGATTGAGGACTGATATCAGTATTCGTCCGGATGGTGCCTTATATTTTGGTAGCAGGCTTTGTGTTCCCCAAGGAGAAGTTCGGCAGAAGATTTTGGCGAAGCTCACAGTTCAGCATATTCCATACACCCAGGGGAAACAAGATGTATCAAGATATGAAGAAGCAGTTTTGGTGGAACGCTATGAAGAGGGAGATAGCCCAGTTTGTTGCCAAGTGCTTGGTTTGTCAACAGATAAAGATTGAGCATCAGAGGACGGCGGGACTTCTGCAACCTTTACCGATTCCCGAGTGGAAGTGGGAGCACATTACCATGGATTTTGTTACGGCATTGCCTCGAAGTCCTAAAGGTAATAATGCTGTGTGGGTAATCATTGACCGTCTCACCAAGTCAGCTCACTTTATACCATTCAGGGTGGGACAGTCAACAGAGGTTCTGGCAGACAAGTACTTGAAGGAGATAGTTCGTCTACATGGAGTTCCTGTTAGTATTGTATCAGACCGAGACACCAGATTCAGATCTCATTTCTGGGAGAGTCTCCAAGAAAGTCTAGGGACTCGTCTGAAATTCAGTACATCATATCATCCTCAGACAGACGGACAATCTGAGAGGACTATCCAGATTCTTGAGGATATGTTGAGGGCCTGCATGATTGAATTCCAGGGATCATGGGAAGACCATCTTCACTTGGCGGAGTTTTCTTATAATAACAGTTATCAAGCAAGTATCAAGATGGCACCATTTGAAGCATTGTATGGGAGGAAGTGTAGGTCTCCGATTTGTTGGGATGAAGTCGGTGAGAGGAGACTTTTGGGGCCAGAGATTCTGATTCAGACAACAGACAAGGTCAGGATTATCAGAGACCACCTCAGGGCAGCGCAGAGTCGGCAGAAGAGTTTGGCTGACACGCAGAGAAGGCCATTGGAATTCCAGACCGGAGATCATGTATTCCTGAAGATATCACCTACCAAAGGAGTAATCCGGTTCGGTACGCGTGGAAAACTTAGTCCAAGATATATCGGCCCATTCAAGATTTTGGATCGAGTGGGAGAGGTGTCTTACAGGTTGGCGTTACCGCCATCTTTGGACGGAGTTCACGATATATTCCACGTGTCACAGCTGAGGAAGTATGTGAAAGATTAGTCATATTCTGGATCATTCGAGCTGGAACTACAACCGGACTTGTCATATCAAGAGCAGCCGATGGCTATTTTGGACAGGAGTGTCAAGGCATTGAAGAACAGAGCTATACCATTGGTTGGTGTCTTGGAACAGGCATGCCCCAGGAGAGGCCACGTGGGAGCGAGAAGATGTCATCCGTGAGCGTTACCCTCATCTCTTCACAACATGATTGGTAAGACTCTTCCTTTCATTCTTATCTATCGGCATTTTCCTTCTTATCCTTATTTATCTGTTCCCTTTCACTTTACGAAATTTCGAGGACGAAATTTTTGTAAGGTGGGTAGATTGTAATACCCCGTTCCCGGAATACGTACTTAGTTGCGTATTCAGTTTCCCTATCGTGTTTTTTTTCGAATTACTTCCTGTATTCGACCGATTTCAGTTCCAAATGTCATTTTCCTATACTTTGGATTTTATATGATTTTCTGGAATTTTCCTGAATTTAATTAAATATTTTCAAAACCGGTGTCGGCCAGTGCCGCTGACCGATTCCAGGATTTTTAACTCGCAAACAGTTAGGAATTTCTAGATGGTCCTTTAGGCATTATTCCTTAGAATCATATTTTCAACCTACACTCTTTTTCTGGAGATTTTACGAATTTATGAAAATTCCAACGGAGTCGGCAGGTGACTGATTCCGGGATTTTTAATTTAAAAACTACAAATTATTTCTTCAAACGAATTTCACCATGAGTCTTAAAATCTTATTCTTGATTTTTGGTAAAATTTTCGGGTCATTCCGAAATACTTGAATTTTGGACATTTTTTCAATAATTGCAAATTCCACATTTTCCACCTCATTTCCACTCACCCCCCACCTAACACCACTCATTCTCTCTCTCTCTCTCTCTTTGCCGGCCAAGTGGCCAAGGAGAAGGACACTCACCTCACTCACCCCCTATTTACACAAAACCCCCTCTCATTTCCTTTAATTCCACCCTCTTTGCAAAATCCCAAATCCTATATAAGACTTTCCCTTTACACTTTAATCCTTTTCTTCCTCATTCTACACAAGTGGGAGAAGCTCTCACCAAACCCTCTTCTTCCTCAACCTAAACCCTAGCTCCAAGAACACTTCAAGACCTTTCCCCCAGCCCAAGCAACTGAATTGAAGCTTGGATCGTGGCCCACTTCGTCGCCAAGGATCTCATAGGTGCCTTTGACGACTACCCGCTTCCCGGACTCGTAGCTTCGATCTAACGATTCCAAGTGAGTATTTCACTCACCAAGACTTGAATTAGCCCTAGAACACTTGTATCTACACTCCTTGTACACCTAGGTCACCAAAAAACCATGATTTGAACCATCAAACACAATTTCAGAAAATCTGTTCTGTCAACTGTTTTTCCCGCTATTAGTCGACTTACCCTAGGAGCTAGTCGACTAGAACACTTAGCTGAAACTTAGTTTTTCTGGAAAACACAGTATTAGTCGACTTACCCCAAATATCAGTCGACTAATCTTTTCTGGACATAAATCTCAACTCTCTGGAAATCACTATTAGTCGACTCCTGAATCCCCCTAGTCGACTATCCTAATCCTCTGGACCAGAAATCCAACTTTCTGTATCAACAGACTTAGTCGACTTAAATATCTGTTAGTCGACTGGAGACCCTATTAGTCGACTAACCCTTACCCCTAGTCGACTAATTCTGACTGTGTGTCGTAGTTAATTTCTGTTCTAAATTTGGTTCTTATACTTGCTACAGTGTGTTATATCTTGCTTGTTCATGCTTCAATACTGGCTCTACATGACCTATTACTGGATGGATGTATCTCTTGTTATCTCATGACTTATTATTGCATATTCTTGTATCATGACATGTAAATAGTAAATATCACCACCCATCATCCATCTCTTAAAACAAAGCATGATACACTTGACTTTCCTATAAAAAGCACCAATTTACATATGGGTCGGGGGAAATATGCGGATATCGATACGTGTTCGTGTTTACAGTGGTAGTAGGTATATTGTACAATCATATTCCGGTCTAACCTGCGGTACACCAGGGACCGAGGGGAGTGCTTGCTCCCTATTCCTGAATCAGTCATGACTAAGGGCATACATAAGACCCTCCTGAATAGCCTAGCGGCTGGCTTCCGTCACCAAGCAACGGAACAATCCTGGACCGTTATCCCGGGCATGTACGGGGTCCACTGTAAACATAGTTCGTCGATACCCCCGCTGTTTCCAATAACAACCTTGAGTTACTAGGATATGGATCTATGTGAGCTGGGACGCTGGGTCACATAGCTAGATATCACAGTAAAGCAAGTAATAATAATAGACTAGAGCTATGCATTCATTCCATTCTGACTTCAGTTATATATGCTTTCCTTACCTGTTGGTTTATATTCATTAGACCGTTCCAGTTTTCTTTATTCATGTATCCTAGCCATTTGGCCATATGTATTGTTCATTGTTATATGTCTTGATCCCTTGGATTTGCACATTCAGATTCCGAGGCTTGGGTCGAAGTGGAGCCATCCACCGAAGATCAGGCTTTCTTTAGTGAGCAGGCAGATTAGCTCCGTCCTCGTGCCAGACTCTCTCCTTTTGTCTCACGGGATCTCCATCCTACTCGTGAGCTTTTGTATACACATTGTATATATTCTTTTGGACTTGGTTTGAGATGTAATGCACACGTCATGTGTAATACTTTATAATATCCTGTGATAACTTTGTATGTGTACTTCTTGTGTTGGCATATGTATGGATACCACGCTTTGTCGTGTACTCTGTTCCTTATTGTACTTTTATGCTTAGCGTATATACGTGGGGACAGTTTATGACCTACGTATATACGTCGCAGTGACGTTCCCGTATCTGTGGAATCGGGGCGTTACACTTCTCCATGCTCTAATAGGTCTTTGGAGGAGATAATGTAGGCAAAGAAAAGCTTTTAGAATATAGGAAGGAAGGGAAGAAGAGTGAGTGAATAAGTGAGAGAGTAGGTGAAAGAGAGATTGGAGGGAAAATATATGTTGTTGCTGTTGTTCCTTGACCGGCAACAGAAAGGGGAAAAGAAAGGATTTGGAGAAGGAGAATGAAGAGAGAGAGAGAGAGAGAGAGAGAGAGAGAGAGAGTGTGTGTGTGTGTGTGTGTGTTGTGTGTTGCCAAATAAGGATTTTCTCCCCTTTTTTACTCTTTTATACCTCACTTCCTACAATGAGATTACGCCAAGTGCCCCCCCCTAAAATTATTTCTTACATCACTACCTTACTTCTATAGGTAAGGCTCCATACCCCCCCTTCATGATGCATATGTACCCAACAAGTATGGTGGGAAGTATGGTAGGAAAAAGTCGAAGGTGCATGTGCATATATACACCTACATACATTTATACTAGTATATACATGGTATAAGGTTTTAATGTAAATATCCTACATGGATTTTTGTCCCCACATTATTTCCCTAAGGCACCCAAGTGTATTAATTGGTCATTAATTAAGGCAAGTGTTACAACTCTACCCTCCTTTAGGGAGTTTCGTCCTCAAAACTCAACGTACCTTTGAATAACTGTGGATAGTTCTTCTGCATCTCATCTTCCCGCTCTTAAGTTGCTTCTTCTATGTGTTGATTCCTCCATAAAATCTTAACCAAGAAAATAAATTTGCTTCTCAATTATTTCACCTTGCGATCTAAGATTTGCACTGGTTCTTCCATGTATGACATGTCTTTTTGTATTTGTAGAAGTCCATAGGAGATTATATGATCAGGATCAGGTATGTACTCCCTTAACTGAGAGACATGAAATATATTATGTATTCTCTCCAGGACAGGGGGTAAGGCTAAACGATGAGCAACCGGTCCAATTCTATCCAATATCTCAATGGTCCAACATATTTAGGAGTTAATTTGTTCTTATTGCCGCACGTCTCGCTCTCTTCTTGGAGATACCTTCAGGAAAACTTTATCCCCTACCTCAAATTCTAGTGATCTGCGGCGGTTATCTGCATAAGCTTTCTGCCTGTTCTGGGCTGCCTTCATCTTTTCTTTAATTAACTTAATCTTATCAGTGGCTTCTTGAATTATATCAGGGCCGAATATCCTTCTGTCCCCAACTTCCTCCCAACAGATCGGTGATCTACATTTTCTACCATATAAAGCTTCAACGGAGGCATACTAATGGTGAACTGATAACTATTATTATAAGTAAACTCCACTAAAGGTAAATAGTTGTCCCAGCTTCCACCAAAATCTAATAAACAAGTTCTCAGCATATCTTCCAATATTTGAATAGTCCTCTCTGACTGTCCATCTGTTTGGGGGTGTGCCGCTGTACTGAACTGCAACTTAGTGCCCAAATCTTCGGATAGGCTTCTCTAAAATGTAGATTAAAATTTAGGATCCCGATCTGATACAATGGACCCAGGTACTCCATGCAGTTTAACTATTTCTCGGACATATACTTAAGCCAGTCTCTCTATAGAATAATTGATCCGGATGGGTAGAAAGTTGGCGGATTTAGTAAGTCTATCTACCACTACCCAGACTGTATCTAGTCCTTGAGATGTCCGAGAAAGTCTAATAACAAAATCCATAGCAATGTGCACCATTTCCATTCAGGAATTGGTAATGGTACCAACAATCCTGGGGGCTTCTTTTGTTCTGCTTTCACTTGCTGACATACTAAGCACTTGTAGACAAAATTAAAAATATTCATTTTCATTCCATCCCATCAGAAGTTACGACGCAGATCCTGATATATTTTTGTGCTCCCCGGATGAGCTGTATACGGGGTACAATGAGCTTCCTTCATTATTTCTTCTTTTATCTCTCCACATCAGGCACACATAATCTGCGTCTGAATCTCAGTGCATTATCTTCAATTTTAAACTCCTTGAGTTCTCCTTCTAGTACTTTCTTCATAATTTTTCTTATTTGAGCATCTCTTTGTTGGCCTCTTTGATTTTGTCATATATATCAAATTGAATACTTACTTGATTCAATTGATTTCTAGCATTGGAAGGATCCGTGGCTCGCACCTCTACTTGCATTTCTTCTAAATCTCTTAATAATCTTGTTTGGCGAGTTATAAGGGCGGCCATTGCTCCTCCTGATTTCTGACTCAAGGCATCAGCCATCACATTGGTCTTTTCAGGGTGGTAGTGGATAGTAATCATAATCTTTCGTTAGTTCTAGCAATCTCCTCTACCGCATATTCAGTTCTTTTGTGTAAAAATGTACTTCAAACTTTTATGGTCAGTAAAGATTTCACAAGATACCCCATACAGTAATGTCGTCAGATTTGGCAAAAACACACAGCTGCTAATTTCAAATCATGAGTCGGGTAGTTTCTTTCATGAATTCTCAATTGTCGGGACGCGTAGGCAATAACTCTTCCGTGTTGCATTAATACACATCCCAGTCCCAATTTGACGCATCACTATAGATGACAAATTCTTCAGTTCCTGAAGGTACAATTAGAACAGGAGTATATGTTAGCTTCGTTTTAACTTCAAGGAAGCTCTTACTTGTTCTTCTTCCCATACAAACTTCTTATTCTTTTTTGTTAATTGCGTCAATGGTGTCACAATTTGAGAGAATCCTTCCACAAATCTTTTATAGTATCCGGCTAACCCCAAAACTTCAATCTTCAGTAACAGTTGTGGGTCTAGACCAGTCTTTATTGCCTCAGTCTTCATCGGATCTACTAATTTCCCTCCTTGGATATTATATGGCTAAGAAACCCTACTTATTCCAACCAAAATTCACATTTTTTTTAATTTAGCATAAAGTTGCTTCTCCCTCAAGATTTGGAGGACAGTTTTAAGATGATTTTTTTGATCTTCCTATTCTTTGAATAGATCAAAGTATCATCGATGAATACCACCACAAACTGGTTAAGATATGGTTGGAACACTCGATTCATCAGGTTCATAAATGCTGTCGGGGCATTAGTGAGTCCAAAAGGCATGAATAGGAATTCAAAATGTCTGTATCTTATTCTAAAAGCCGATTTAGATACATCTTCTGGCTTGACCTCTAACTGATGATATCCTGACCTAAGATCTATCTTAGAAAATATACAAGACCCTTATAGTTTATCAAATAAGTCAACAATTCGAGGAAGCGGGTACCTATTTTTAATAGTGACCTTATTCAACTCCGATAGTCGACACATAATCTCATACTTCCATCCTTCTTCTTAACAAATAATACAGGTGCTCCCCAGGGCGATACGCTCGGTCGGATAAAACCTTTATCTAGCACTTCCTGTAGTTGAGTTTTAAGTTCTTTCATTTCTGCGGGGGCCATACGATATGGTGCTTTCGAGATTGGGGGCAGTACCCGCATCACATCTATTACAAATTCTATATCTCGATCTGGGGAAGATCTGGTAAATCTTCTGGGAATACATCCGGAAACTCATTTACGACTGGAATAGTCTCAATTTTGATATCAGTTCTATTTGTGTCCAAAACAGAAGTCAGAAATCCCTGACATCCTGCCTCATTAACTTGGTGGCTTTAATGGCCGATATGTAGGGTATATCATGCCTAACTTTCCCCCTTCAAAAATAAACTTCGGAACTCCTTTCATTTTAAAGATGATCCTCTTTCCTATTACAATCCACATGTACGCCACAAGCGGACAACCAATCCATTCCTAATATTGTATCAAACTCCATCTCGCCTAACTTAATCAAGTCAATAGATGTTTCTATCTCTCCAATCATCACTTCACAGTTCACATATTTAGTGCTAGCTATTATCTTTACCCCTATGGGTGTGGATACAACCAACTGAAATCCTAGGGGTTCTGATGTTTGATTTAATTTATAAGCAAAAGCACTAGATATGAATGAATGAGTAGCTCCAGAATCAAACAATGCATGAGCAATATGTCTTGATATTGAGATCATACCTCCACTACTGCATTCGAGGCCATCGCTTCTCGATGGGTCAACGTAAATGTTCTTCCTTGAGCCCGTGGCTGTTTACAGATGATTGAGTTGTAGCAGGTCGCGGAGCATTACTGGGCTGCCTAAAATTACTGGCTGGTCCTCTGAGAGGGTTTTATTCTCATAGCTCACCTCCCACTTCCTCTACTCGGCCCTTGGCTTTCATGCTTTGTTGGGCAATTTTTCTTTAAATGCCCTATTCCCTCCACAATTATTACAAGTCCTTTCTTGAATGCAGTTTTCAAAATGGTTCATCTTACACTTCTGCACCAAGGGGCCTCCGAGATTCTAGGGTTGGACATAGAGGTAGTTTGTACTTTCTGAAAAGTGTTTCTGTTTCTCAACCATGATCCTCTGCCTCTGGCCCATTCTCCTCTTTGCAGAGTTGCATTAAACCCAAATCCTTTATTACTGATAAATCTTGATGCCACGGATACAGATGGTCCTTAATATCGGGGACGCTTCGAGCTAGATAATTCTTTCGCCCAGTCTTCTTGACTTTCTTGTATATCCATTTCCACAGCTTGAGATAATTCCTTAGTTGTAGGGGAATCAATCTGTCTCGAATTTTTGGTTTCAGGCCCTTCACGAACCTTTGTCTTTTCTGCCTCATCCTTCACCAAGACATCAGCATATCTGGACGATTGGGTAAACCTCTGGTCATATTAAGATGCATTCATCTCACCTTATCGTAATTCCAGAAACTCCGATGCCATCTTATCTCTGGCCGTCTCTAGAATATACTTTTCAGTGAATTTATTCACTAAGATTCTCAGTGATTGGTTCCCTTGTGCTTTTCACACTATCTTTTATTGCCCTCCATCAGTGTTCTGCTTCCTTTTGAAACATGAAGGAAGAGAAGGATACTCTCTGCTCATCAGTGCAATTCATTACATCCAGAATCTTTTCTATTTGGAGGAGCCATCTTTAGCTTGTAAGGGATCCACCTCCCCTACAATACTGGTGGTTTCATCTTTTGGAACTGTTCTAAGGCTCGGTGGGAATTTTATCATTAGTTCTTGTCATTAACTGGGTGAGCCACTCCGGCATAACCCCCGGAGCTCCACGACTTTCTTCCATCCGTGTTTCTGAACCTTCATTACTGTCCATGGGTGTACACTCCTCATCACACTATAGTGTGAAACACCGAGCAATAATGGCTCATCGGGTGGCAATTGATCTAGATTCATGCGTCCTTCCTATAAGATGAGGACGTCTAGTCAACATATTTCACATATATGAAAATAATTTAGATAAAATTCTTAGTTTCATGCAATCACTTTAGTATAACATTCATTGTCATTTGCAAACAAGCAACTTGCTACACATACACATCCCAAAACGGATACGAGGATATTACACTGATATATCTATCATTTTTGGATATCTAACTAACCCACATGCATGCATACAAGATGTGCCAGAGCATATATAAAACTCCCGAGATATCCAATAACTAGTACACTAGGCTTATATATATATATATATATATATATATATATATATATAATATATATATATATATATATATATACCACACACACACATATATATATATATATACATATATACATATATATACATATATACATATATATATATATATATATATATATATTATATATATATATATATATATATAATATATATATATATATATATAATATATATACATATCAAAAGTAATTGCTCATAAATTCATCCATCATAGGGTAGAGTCTCCTCACTCGAGTCCCCACTAGTACTGCTGCTATCCTCGCTATCATCCATGCTTTCCTCAGAGTCTTCCCCTGGTAATTCATCTCCTTTGCAACACCAGTCGTCCAATCATCATATATATCTATGTCATCTTCCCATTTTTCATCCCAAAGAGACCTTCATAAGTAAATCCTCTTCGGGTCTCTTCTCTTAATGCACTCGTATCCCCGTCTCTCCTACATCAAGTGAATCCCCAACTAAACTCTTCGTATCGGTGATGGTCAAATTAGGCTCATTAAATGCCTGAGACTCAACCTCCTCATGGTCTATGTGGTTTGGGGCTGAGAATATGACCTCTGGGTCGATCTCATCAGACTCATAACCCCAATCCATGGAACCTGCCATCCAACTCGCGCTCGAACTATCCGAACTGGAGACCGGCCAATATTTGTCAGAGTCTCCCATCTACATATAAATAAGGAGTCATATCAATCTCAACTCATATAAATAGTCTCGACATGCTGCTAATTTCATACAACAAGAAAGAAAGCAATGTATATACACACACACTTACACTTACACTTAGTCTTTCAATTCATTTATTCCGTTGCTGTATTCCACCGTAAGTTTCAGGTTTCAGATTAACTTAGGTTCAATAAATAATTCAATGTATTTCCTCATCCCAGTGTCTCATACCACTAGTTTGCTGTTTCTGAGAGCCCGCACTCTCAGCCAACTCACCCGAATCAGGACGTGCGGGCACCCCGATTCTGATGCGAAAAAATAATCAATTACCGCTTGACTCACGGTAATCTGTCACATAAAACCCACACCTTACTATAATCACTCAAGGTCGATCATATAAGCAATATACACACATACATACACATTAAGCCTAACAATTCTATTGCCTCCTACCTCCGACTTAACCTTCTCTTTCTACCTATAACCCTTTACTCTGATACCAACTGTAACGGTCCAGTCTATTTTTCCTTTAAAGTGGGGCCATCAACATACAATAATTCAATTTCGGCTAGCGTTAACCTACTTATGGCTTCACAACATTCCACGCAAAATATATATAACCTCGACATGATTTATAATAAGTTTCCACAATAATTTAACAAACCTGGTGGCAATCCATAAGCCTACTCATTTCTATTCCATAATCCCCATATCATTAACAAGATTCAAAGTCAAGTACCTAATAACACAAGTATCAATGTATTACAAAAGTTCATGACAAGCATCAATATAGAAAGTTTTACATAGTGTTTCTTAACAATATACACATAAGATAGACATGCCAAAATGTGAAAATGATCTCCCGTTGCCACATATCCCGTATATTGGCGTTAGGCGGGTCCTTTGCCTTTATCCAAACTTGAAGGTGATTAATATAATAGGGTGAGCTCAACAGCTCAGTGAGTAAAATAACAAATATATGTATGACAATTATATGTCATTGGAATTTATTATTAAGATAACAATCATAATTTGTAAAATTTTTGTATATTTTTAGATATTTGTCAAAAGTCTTGATCACACATAGTGATTGTCTTATTAGTTGACTTGACCCTTCTTATAATCGACTAATCTCTGTTACTAGTCGACTTATTCTAAAGCTATAGTCGACTAAGCCCTATCCAAAAAGAATATCCACTCTCTGTTGGCTGACTGTAGTCAATGCTAGTCGACTATCCTGTCTTATATAGTCGACTAGTACAGTTCTAGTCGACTTATCACACGTCTATAGTCGACTATGCTCTGTCCAGAAAAGATGTTCACTCTCTGTTTGTTGATTGTAATCAATATTAGTTGACTACCCTATCTTATATAGTCGACTAATGGTGGTTTTCAGAGACGAGCGTGCCTGTATCACACATCTGTAGTCGACTTGACCCATAGACTGGTCGACTAGTCTTGTTAGAATTGCCTATACTAGTCGACTCATCACAGAATCTGATTGTTAAAGAAATTCTTATAGCTTTAACATGCATTTTCCATCTTAACCATATAAATAATACAACAATTTCAGTTTTATCCTTAACACACTTGTTAACATGAAGTTGGACTCCCCTTCGGTCACCTCCGGTTAAACCCGGTCCCTTCCTCCAATACGTTAATCAACATAATAATCTCCCCTTCGATCACCTCCGATTCAACCGATCCTTCCTCCTATACGTTATTCAACGTAATATCTCTCCTTCGGTCACCTCCGGTTCAACCCGGTCCCTTCCTTCAAATACGTAAGAATATTAATTTTCATGCAATAACAATATGCAAGGATTCATAAAGCAATATCAACATAAATGATTTTTATAATTTGCAACATTATGCCAATATTATGGAAGTCATTAACATGTATAAGTAACAACATAGCTAAATTAACAATATGCGAGCCTTTTCAAGATAACCAACATATTATATCATATCAATTTGTGCGTAACCGTACATATGCATAAAATTA
>JAVJIF010005298.1:0-27500 GCA_038442645.1 Agave tequilana
GCCGACGGCTTAGAGAGTTTCTCAGCCGGCGGGTCGTGGCAACATCAGAGCCACAAATCTGTCATAAATTTTGGCGGACAAAAACCTGAAAAATCCCGCCTAATTTAATGCCAGTCACCTCAACATTGTATTTTCTGAAAATACCCTCACTCAAAACTTTTTACCTTATGTAAAAACATTTCCTTTCAAAAAAATTTACAACTCTAAAATTTCACCTGATCATTCTGATCCAATTAGTTCTATTGTTTCTCAAATTTCATCCGTTTTTTTAAAAAATATACTTGCAAAACATGGCGCCAAAGAAATCATCCGCCGAAAAAGGTATTAGAAAAACGATATTTTTCAAATTTTTTTAGGGTTTATGGATTTTAATAGTTTTAATATTTTTTTCATATTTATTTCCGTTTCTCTCACTTTTTTTTTTAAATCTTGGGACCATGGTCGCAGTTAAGAAAGAGATTCTGAAACTTTAGATGACGAATAAATTTTTAAATTTATAGAATTTCTAACACAAGATAAAGGTCCATTTTTTTCAATTTTTTCCATTTCCTTTTATTTTTACCATGGTCGCAGTATTTTTAAAAAAGCGATGTATATGTATGCGACCTTGCTAATATTTTTTAACCCAATTTTTTTCATACACTATTTGTCGACCTCGGTCGCAGTAGTTAAAATTATAGTTGCAGATATGTTCGACTTAGATCGTAGAGTTTTAAATTTTTTTATTTTTGTACTTTTCATTTTAGACGAATGCGACGTTGGTCGCAGTATCTGAAAGGTACTTTTTTTATCACATACTGCGACTTGGGTCCCAGTTGTTTCAATATGCGTTGTAGTATACTTATGTGACCATGGTCGCAGTGTATTTAACATCATTTTTTTTTAATTACAGGGTCGCGGATGTTTATGTTTGCACTGTATACTTATGCGACCTTGGTCGCAGTGTCGTTCATTGTTTACATTTGCACTGTTTATGACTGCAACCTTGGTCGCAGTGGTTTAAAATTAATTTGCTTTTTAGTCCCTTATAGGTTTTAAATAATCATTGGTCTAAAGGTTTTAATTTTCTTCATCTATTGGTAAACAACAGATGAAGGTTCGTCCTCTGAGATCGAGCCTAAAACCTATGTGCGAGTTCATAAAGAAATTCAAAAAGTACATTCAGGCTGATTTCTTAGAGGCAATCAAGAATACCCCATTTGGCCCAATCTTCATGGCCTTCTACAATGAGAAATTTGGGGGTGAAAAGGGTCTAAAATCAAACGTTGGTGTACTGAGAATTTTAGACCAGTATGATAGGGATTCAAGGACCTTTACAATTCGGGGCAAACAAATTGAGTTAACGGTGGAGGATATTGCCCTAAGTTTTGGTCTACCTATCATTGGGTCAGATTTTATTATGAATAAGACCTGTACGATAAAGGATAGAGGGGTTATAAAACATTATTTCCCCAATATAAAGAAGATCACTAAAGTATCTATTGAAGAGGCATTGGATGATCTTCTGGTCAAGAAAAGGAGGAGGGGTGAATTAGATGTGACAAAGGATGAACAGCTTGAGCAGCAAGTGACTTTACATGAAATTATAAGAGACAGACAGAGACTTGCAGCTCAAGACTTTACTACAATAATCATCCTATACATGTCGGCCACTCTATTCTTCTCCGACAGTAAATGCACGGTGCCGTGGTATATTGTGAAACAGATTGCCAATATGCAGCTGATGAGGTCAATATGCTGGGCTAAAGCTGTTTGGCAATTCCTGATTGAGTCAATGGACATCTTCAGGCATACCACGTACGAGCTGCAAGGATGCTCCATGCAAATTATTGTAAGTATGAATATTAAATTTTGGCCACAATTGTATGAAATTTCCCATAATCTTGTGACTATTGGTGTAAAATTAATTTTATTATTTTACAGTATTGGCTATGTGAGAGGGCTCCTATTTTTGAGCCGAGGTCTGGTTTGGAGGACAAAACCCCACGCGCAATAAGATGGGACCTCCAGAACATTAGCAGATCTTTACTTGAAGTTGATCTAAATGAGCTTGACGCAAATATCGTAAGTTTTAAATATTAAATACCATATAGTATTGATTAAAAATGCGACCATAATCTTAGAATGCGACCATGGTCGCAGTATTGAGCTGCACTTTTCGCAGTCATTTAATGTGCCGGACATACAAAATGCGACCATGGTCGCATTCTCCTGATAATACCATTTACATAAAATGCGACCATGATCGCAGTATTAAGCTCCAAGTCTTCGCAGTTAAATTTATGTGCCAGACAAACAAACTGCGACCATGGTCGCATTCTATCTTAATAGTTAATAAATGTACTGCAACCTTGGTCGCAGTATAATTATTTCAAATAATTCGTTTTAACATTACTTTTTATTTTTTCTCTCAGATTTTGTGTCGAATGGCCAACATCTCTAATGAAGAAAAAAATATGATTGGCCTTCCTGTTGAAGGGGAAGAGAAGGAGGAAGAAGAAGCAGAAGATGGAGATGAAGAAGAAGAAGAAGAAGAAGGAAATAGATGTAATCAAGCTAATATCCCGTCTGATAAGGAGCCAGAAGCGGCAAAAATAATTGAGTAAGAAGAGACGAGTGAGCAAAAACCAACTTTTACATGTTTTTGCAACCACAACAGGATGAACAAGCTAAAGAAATTGAAGAGTTGAGGAACAAAAATCAGTACTTGATAGAATATGTATCTCAGCTTGAAAGAAAAATTGAAAAAAATGGAGACTGAGAACAGAATCAAGGCTGAATTAAAGAAAAAAAGAAGAGAAATAAGAGAGAAGAAAAAGATAAAAAAGCAGCAGAGGAAATTAAAAGTGAAAGAAGAAGAGCTGCTAAGAGCAGCCGCTGCTGCGAAGGAGAAGGAAAAGGAGAAGAGAAGGAGTGAAGAGGAGAATGAGGGAAGAGGAGGAGAAGGAAAAGGAGAAGAGAAGGAGTGAAGAGGAGAATGAGAGGAGAATGAGGGAAGAAGAGGAGAAGGAGAAGAGGAGGAGGGAAAAGGAGGAGCAGGAGAAGGAGGAGAGAAGGAGGGAAGAGGAGGGGCAGGAGAGGAGGAGGAGGGAAGAGGAGGAGAATAAGAAGAGAATGGAAGAGGAGGAGAGGAGAAGGGAAGAGGATGAGGAGCAGAAGAGGAGGATTGTAATGGAGAAGAAGGAGTAGGAGAAGAGAAGGAAAGAAGAGGAGGATCAGGAAAAGGAGAAGATGAGGAAGTTAGATGAGGAGAAGAAGAGGCAGGAGGAGAGGATGAAAGAAGAGAGGAGAAGGAAGAAGGGAGAAGAGGAGAAGAAGCAGAAAATAATATGGAGTAGATGGAGAAGCAGGCTGAAGAGAAGAAGAAAAAAATTGGAAGAGGACAAAAACATGGGTTCTGAATTTATTGTAAATATTCATATGGAAGATATCTCCAGTTTTTCTTTGAATATAACTCAACAGATTCAAGAACTCCAAAGAGATAGAGCTTCTGAAGAAAAAATTCAAGAACATACTCCGGTTCAGAAGCAATCCTTAAAAGGAAAAGTTTGGATTACTCTAAAGGAACGATAGAAAGGGGAGTCAAAGAACGGAAGCGCGCTGAAAGAGATCGCGATGACTCCGACTTCATTTATCCAAAACAGAAGAAGAAAATAAATGAACATCCTCTTCCACAGCCTGCGGCTCTGAGTTCTGACGCTGGTTTCGGCGACAAAGAGATTACCCCCACTCATCCAAAATCGAGGGAATTGACCGAAATCACAGCATATAGAATTCTGCAGCCCCATCAACAAGCTCTTATAAAAAATTTCTTGGACAAGGCCTTCTCTGAGTAAGTAAATTATTTTATTATAAATCATATCAAAAAACTGTTATATATATATATATATATAACAACTACAATTTAATTACTAACTTTGTTTTGAATATCTTGCAGTTCTATTGCATATCAGAATACCGACAACTGAATCATTGTTACAGAGAATGACATTGAGGACCTGATGTTCAGTAGAGACTTAGATACGAATATAATTCATTTCTACATGCAGCATCTAGAGAAAGGAGAAAGATTAAAAAGTATATTCTTCCGGAGCGAAGCTTGGGTAAACATCTATTTTCTCCTTTACGGTTTAATGTATTCTCCTAATAAATTTGGTGAATTAAATCTTTGAACGTTAAATATTCTAGTAATGTTCTTTATCGATGTTTAGGCTTAACGAATGTACTGCGACCAAGGTCGCAGTTTATATATTAAATTAATTCACCCCAATATCAATTTAAAATGAAGGTTACGACTGTGGTCGCAGTTGCTGGCGGCAAGCTTTATCAATAACAACACTGCGACCTTGGTCGCTATGCGTGCTAATATAAAAGTTGCAGCTACATAATGTACTGCGAATTAAGTCGCAGTCACCACGATTATAATTTTAGTAATGAAAAGTATGCGACCTAGATTGCAATTCCTGGCGGCAGTCTTAATCAACAACAACACTGCGACCTTGGTCGTTATGCGTCCTAATATAAAAATAGCAGCTAACTAATCTACTGCGACTTAAGTTGCAGTCCATGATAATATTAATCACCACGACTATAATTTTAGTAATCAAAAGTATGTGACCTAGATTGCAATTCTGGCGGTCTTTATCAAAAACAACAATGCGACCTTGGTCTTGTGTTTATTAATATACAATTGTGTTAATTAATATACACTGCGACCATGATCGCAGTCTGTTGTCTTGACGTAATGACTTCTAATTTTCATACCAAATTTTTATACTTTAAATTCATTTTGTATTTTATTTTCTTTGTTGTCCGCAGCACGGTGTTGTATCTAAAAATAAAGATCTGGAAGATCATTTCATCAAGCAGAATCTGTTGAAAAACTGGGCAGACGATGTGCAGTACATGTTCTTCCCGATCAATCACAAACATAGTGCCGACGAGCCCGGATTTCACTGGACCTTGTTGGTATTTGATTGCCATACAGAAGAGTGGATTTTTTACAACTCTTTAGTCCCAGCTGAAAAAACTAGTAGTATATTAAAGCTTTATAAAAAAGATGCAAGAATAATGGTGAGTTGAAATTTATTATTTTGATTATTGAAAACTTACATTTAATTTGACTAATAGTGTTTTTTTCTATTGACATTGCAGAAAGAAAGATTATTACAGATTTTTGAGATTGATTTGAATAAATTAATGAGAAAAACAAATATAAAATACACAAGATGCCCACAACAAGCAAACAGGTATATGAATTTTTGATATCTCCTTACCTATCATATTTTATACCTTTTTAGTACAAAAATATAATTTCAGTTAATGATTATTCTCTGCAAATTTCAGTGTTGATTGCGCTCTATATGTATGCAAGTACATGGAAAATATAGCATTGGGTAGTCCATCAGCTGTTGATACTGTTACGGCTGCTGACGTACAGAGACTAAGAAGTGAGCTTGCATACATGATACTGGCAGATAGAGAGAAGAGTTGGGATGAAGAAACAGAAATGATACGAAGGATAGAATTGATGACTGACAGTGGGCAATTTATTGATACAACACATTTTTTTATTTATAAATGTAAAAAAAATTGCAATTCATTCAATTTTTTTTGTTTTATTGATTTAATTTATAAACATTTTTATACATTTATTTATTATAAATTCAATTGATTATTTCCAATTTACATTTGTTACACCGTACATTTTACTAATTCGTACTGATATTAGAAATAAACAGGCGTTCAGCAGTTGTATTGCGACCAAAGTCGCATTAATGAAATGTTTTAGTTACAGCGTTTCCTTTTATTGAGATACTGTAATCGAGACAGCGATCATGGTCGCAGTTACTTAATCTTTTATCAGTTCCCAATGCGACTGTGGTCGCAATAATGAACTGTTTTGGAGTATAAAGTAATTTAATGTAAGACTGTATTAACTTTAAACTATTTTGGATAACTGAACAGTCACCTAGGAAGTATACAATTTTTGGTAAAAGGTAGAAAATAAATTTGGGACATATTCACGTGGTTTGAGAGCTTAAACTTTTGGAATTCCGGGATTAAAAATATATAAAGGGTCATCAGGATAGGATTATAAACATACTAAATTGGTTTTGCTCAAACTTGTTATTTTCAATATTCAGAATCAGATTCAAAGATATCTTCTCCACCATCTTCACCAGAAAGAAAGCAATCATCTAATGATAATTGGAGGTATAGTTCTGAAGCGATGCCTCGCTACGGGTCAGAGGATGAGCTTGATACAGACGACCCGTTCTGGGAGTTCATTGATGAACCAAAATACATACATGAAGAGGAAGAAAGCGAAGAGGAGATTGTTGGTAAAGAGGTGGAAGAGATGGAAAGCGATACGGAAGACGAACGCGGTCATAATCTTGATGAAAAATCTGATTATGATGGTGATGACGAATCTGATTAGAAGTTTAAAATTTGTATTTTGATTTTTTATATATATAGAACCCTGTTTTTCTAAAGTTAATTGTGTGAATTATAGTTTTTACTACTTATTCTTGGTTGAAATACTTTACATTTGTCACAAATTTTATTTCACCGAACTGCGACTCTGGTCGCAGTAATGAAACTGGTGTACACATCAAGACAATACGTTCAAATGGGCAAAAAGGTCGACACTGCGATCAAGATCGCAATTTTTAATTTATGTTCAGTGGACTAAAGCAAAAACATAGGGCGAAAATGTAAAATGGAAGTTACAATTAAAAGATAAAGGGAACGCTGCGACTGTAGGAAAAATAATCTAAAAAAATACGTAAGGCAACTGCGACTCGGGTCGCAGAGAATGAGCTGTTGTATATAAGGAGAAAGTCAATATTAAAAAAAGAACATGGCGCTAAAATTGTCGAAATTATAATAGTGCGGAGAATATTCAACTATATTCAGATGTTACAATAATATAGCAAGTGAGGGGGGCAATATTAAGAAGGAAACAAATCAATTTCAGCGATATAGGAACACTGCGATCACGGTCGCAATTAACCATGTACACTGCGACCAAAGTCGCCGTCTACATTATATTAAACAGAAATTAAACTATATAGGAGAATTTAGTAACATAAAGACTTTAAAGTACAACTAATTACAATAATAGTATAGAAGAAATCAATAAATGTGAATAAAATCTGATTATAATGACACGCCAGTGGCAGACTGCGACATGAATCTCTGTACAGTGTGCGACTCAGGTCGCAGTTCATGTAAAAATGAAGACTTTATTTCTTCAAGATGGACGCATCCCAAACCTAATTCTTCTACTATTACAAAAAGTAATAGTAAGAATTTTAAACATAAATCATTATAAAAAATTGTTTAACAGGTTTAATGTAATACCAGTAACGGACAACCAGTCCTGTACCAGTTCTTGACAGTTACCACATCTTCGATGCTTAACTTCTTTCTGATATATACAATCTTCAAAACCAGACTTAAGCCTGGATGCAGCTCTAGGCCTCCCCTTAGTAGGTACAGGACCAATTGGATCACGTATATTAAATTCTTCACCATCTCGCAGTACGACAACGGATCCACTGGAACCAACTGTAGTTTTAGGCTGTGATGAATGATAATTTCCTGACATGGCTCTGTATTCACTAGTGGTTTCTTCGCCAAATCTTTCCAAAATTGCCTCCAATTTTGAAAGATGGATATTAGAATCAGCGACCATCTCAAGAATTGCATTAAATTTTGAACGAATTGTCCATAATCTAGCCGTCCGTGGAGTGCCTTGACTGGGAAAAGGCCTGATGCCATTTTCAATTGCAACGTTTTTGTAACGAGCATCCAACCTCCATCTCTGAAGTATATATGATTCCGGTATATGTGTAACGTGATTGCGCCACAAAATACACAGAATATGTCTACATAGGATACCCTCTGGTTCAAATAACGAGCAACTACAAGAAACATGAAGTTCCTCACGCTTATCATAACTGACCTTTTCTCAGCTGTCTTTTGATTATGAATAATCACCAACCATATATTTTGATCCAGGTTTGTCATGTTCCAAATCTTCAACAGTGTCATTACAACTGCCCATTCCTTTTGGAACAACTGAAAAATCTTCGGTGTATACAACTTCGAAACCTGTATCTCATATGGATTCGATGTACAGTTGGGCAAAGAATTCAAACCCCGAAAATCTTGTTGAGATTCAGAGGTACGACGGGCAGCAACAGCTTTATCATATTAGTGAACAACTTCCACTAGTTTCGTGTTTGCATTAACAAAACCATCAAAGAAGGAATTAATACTCTCGGACCTCTGATTGGTTGTCATTCCAGCACAGAAAACATCCTTGAGATATGCATTAACCCAATGTCCACGCAGCCTGTACATCTTCAACAACCAACTGTCTTCTTCTTCTTCTAAATGATATTTTTCATTCATCTCTTCTTCTTCTTCTAAATGATATTTTTCATTCATCAGACGCCATCGCTCCTCGCACGTGCTTATATCACGGGAGGTGTACCAATCATGGAAATCGGAGACCATATCTTCTCCATACTTGTTTGTCATTGGGATTTGTTGCTCGGCAATATGTTTCCGCACATGCCAGAAACAGTAACGGTGCCGAGAAGTTGGGAAAACAATCTTGATGGCGTCACCAATCTGCGCATCCTGATCAGTAATAATCAGCTTCGGTTCAACTCCATGCATGCACTTGAGCCATTTTTGGAATAGCCAAACAACGTATCCCTCTGCTCATCAGCAAGCAATGAACAGCCGAACAAAATTGACTGCCGGTGATGATTAACTCCAGTGAATGGAGCAAATGGCAAGCTCAAGTGATTAGTCGTGTATGTCGTGTCAAAAACGATCACATCACAGAACCTCAGATACGAGGAAATAGCTCTTCCATCAGCCCAAAAAATGCTTCTAAGTGTGCCCGCGTTATCGACTTCACTTGCAAAGAAGAATTCTGGATCGGTCTCGGCTTTCTCTTGAAAATATTTGATAATAGCAATAACTCATGGCCACAGTTATTTCTACGTTGACGAGTAAAATCAATAACTTGTTGCGGGCTCACTTCTTCACAGCCTTCTCCATGGCTCATTGCATTCACAACGCGAGAAATATTTGAAGGCCGCATTCCCACATCAAAGATTGCTCATAATGCTTTTGCTAATCTTTGAACGATGAGTCTGGTGGGAGTAATGTAATGTAAACTTATTGGGGCTTGACAATTCACATGAATGAGAATCAACAAATTTTGTGATAACCCAATATCTTCTGTCCAAAAAAAAACGAAGACGGACATGCATCTCAGCAGGACAAGCTACTCTAGTGTCAATTCGACGATGCACTGTAAGCCCTCTTGTCTTTTGTCACACAACTTCTTCAGACCTTCCTTGTTGCAGCAAAAATTTCTGCAAAAACTTCATGAGGAGGCTTCCGTGACTTATCTATTCCTTTTCTTCTCACACCAAAAACCTCTGTTCCTTGCATAAGAATTGTAGAAATTGTATGCTTCCACATCCGACAGGAACTGTTTCCCTAAAACTTATCTGAGCTTCCAGACATTTCTCCATGTGCATTACATATCCTACAAAAATAATTAGACGAACTACATGAATATAAATATTTTTTTAGATATCACACGTCTAAAATATAATTTATAAACTGCGACCAAGGTCGCATAGGTAATGAATCTATATAACTTCTTACTATAAGACTGCGACCTAAGTCGCAGTTATCCGTATGAGAAGAATTTTTAAAAAAACAGAATAATAAATGTGCAACAATCTAATGAATATATAAAATCGATATAATTCACATAAAAACGTGTAAGAATTATGACAACAAAGAATGAGACTTGGGTCGCAGTCACAAAAATCCAACTGCGACCGTGATCGCTGTCTAAAAAAGATTAAATAAGTGATTTATTCTATTCTGTAAAACAAATTATAGTTTGAACAAGGAATGCGACTTAGGTCGCAGTCACAGAAAGATTTCACAGCCGAGAATATTTTTAAATAAGATTGCGACCGTGGTCGCATTTCTGAAACTTTAAAACATGTGATTATAGGTCGCAGTACCACATAGACTAAGAGGAAAAATCTATATTTAAGAAATTGCGGGAAAAAAATTGACACAATTAAAACCTGTTGATCAGCATGCAAAGATGTCAACCTTCAATATTTTCAATATTCTGAGAGAAAGTTGAACCAGATGATATATCTTCCATATTTAGATCGCCAGATAGACATCGCTTATGACTGCGAACAGAATTTGCAGGGGAAGTAGACTGCTCGGACGTCGACATTAAATATTTTGGACAAAAAATTGCTCTGAAAAGAGTTTTATATTTTTTAGAAAAAAGTTATCGCAGGCTGAAAAGGAGAACCTAAATCTGACAAAGAGAGGTAAGGAAATAGGGGAAAAATAATTTATA
The DNA here is from genome assembly GCA_038442645.1 of Agave tequilana. NCBI lineage: Eukaryota > Viridiplantae > Streptophyta > Magnoliopsida > Asparagales > Asparagaceae > Agave > Agave tequilana. The sequence continues at coordinate 10,430 of JAVJIF010005298.1, forward strand.
AACAATAACCTAAATCCTATAAAGAGCGGCAAAAAAAAGGGGAATAATAATAATAAACAATAACCTAAATCTGACAACGAGCGGTCCAAAAATTGCCTTGTGGGCAAATAATAATAAACAATAACGAAAGTTACCGAAAGAGTAGCTTTTCATAAGGGTATTTAGTAATTAACTTCTTCCTATAAGCGGGCCGCAAGTTCGTGGGGTGACAAATATTGAGCCACGTCACCGCAGGCTGAGAGAGTTCTCTCAGCCGCAGGCTGATATACATTTCTCTCTCTCTCTCTCTCTCTCTCTCCTCTCTCTCTCTCTCTCTCTATCTATATATATATATATATATATATATATATATATATATATATATATAAGAAGAGGAGAGAGAGAAATGTATATATATATATATACATTTTTCTCTCTCTCTCTCTTTCTCACCTCGCTCTCTCTCTCTCTCTATATATATATATATATATATATTAATATTATATATATATATTATATATATAGAGAGAAAAATGTATATCAGCCTGCGGCTGAGAGACTCTCTCAGCCTGCGGTGACGTGGCACAATATTGCCACACCACTAAGTTGCGGCCCGCTTATTGGAATAAGTTAAATTACTAAATACCCCTCAGTAAAAGGTACTTGCCCCATTATTGTTTATTATTATTTTTCCCCTATTTTTTACCGCTCGTTGTCAGATTTAGGTTATTGTTTATTATTATTTTTCCTCCTATTTTTTACCGCTCGTTATCAGATTTAGGTTATTGTTTATTATTATTTTTTCCCTATTTTTTTACCGCTCGTTGTCAGATTTTGGTTCTCCTTTTCCAGCCTGCCATAAAGTTTTTTTCTGAAAATAGCGATTTTCGGATCAGGCTTTTCTCCTTTTTATTTAATGTCGACGTTGGAGCAGTCCACTCCCCCTGCCAATTCTGGTCGCAGTCGCAAACGAGCTCTATCTCCCGATATAAATATGGACCATATATCATCTGGTTCAACTTTCTCTCAGATTATTGAAAGTATTGAAGGGTTGACATCTTTGCATGCTGATCAAGAGGTTTTTATTTGTCAATTTTTCTCGCAATTTCTTAAATGTAGAAGATTTCTCTGTAGCGTATATGAAACTGCGACCATATTTTGTTTTACAGAACAAAATAATCACTTGTTCTAAAGTTTAAGAACTGCGACCACAGTCGCAGTTTGATTTTAAAACAATCTACTGCTGTAAAAGCTATTTTTGTAACTGCGACCTAAGTCGCAGTCCTTATTTTTATAATTCTTACACGTGTCAATGTCAATTATATCGAGTTTATACACTAAATCTTAAGAATGCGACTTAGGTCGCAGTATATATTAATGAGAGAGTTGCACAGTTATTATTCAGCTTTTTAAAAATCTGCTCATACGGAAGACTGCGACTACGATCGCAGTCTGTTATAAGAAGTTATAGATTTGTTTACATCTGCGACCTTGGTCGCAGTTTTAGTAATTACAGTTCAGACGTGTGATATTCAGTTTTTTTTTTATGTAGTTCGTCAATTTGTTTTGTAGGATCTGAATGCACATGGAGAAATGTCTGGAAGCTCAAATATTTTTGTAGGGAAACAGTTTTTCACGGATGTGAAAGCATACAATTTCTATAATTTTTATGCAAAGAACAGAGGTTTTGGCGTGAGAAGAAAAGGAAATATATAAGTCACGGAGGCCTCCTCATGAAGTTATTTGTAGAAATTTTGTTGCAACAAGGAGGGTGTGAAGAAGTTGTGTGACAAAAGACAAGATGGGCTTACAGTCCACCGTCGAATTGACACTAGAGTAGCGTGTCCTGCTGAGATGCATGTTCGTCTTCATTTTTTATTTGACAGAAATATTGGGTTGTCACCAAGTTTGTTGATTCTCATTCACATGAATTGTCAAGCCCGGATAATGTACATCACCATTACTCTCACCAGACGCATCGATCAAAGATTAGCAGAAGCATTATGAGCAATTTGGTTGATGTAGGAATTCGCCCTTCAAATATTTCCGTGTTGTCAATGCAATGAGCACGAAGAAGGTTGTGAAGAAGCCCGCAATAAGTTATTGATTTTACTCGTCAACGTAGAAATACATTGCCATGAGTTTATTGCGATCATCAAATATTTCCAAGAGAAAGCCGAGTCCGATCCAAATTTTTCTTTGCAAGTGAGTTGATAATGCGCACACTTAGAAGCATTTTTTTGGGCTGATGGAAGAGCTATTTCCTCGTATTTGAGGTTCTGTGATGTGATCGTTTTTGACACAACATACAGGACTAATCACTTGAGCTTGCCATTTGGTCCATTCACTGGAATAAATCATCATCGGCAGTCAATTTTATTTGGCTGTGCATTGCTTGCGGATGAGCAGAGGGATACATTTGTGTGGCTATTTAAAAATAGCTCAAGTGCATGCATGGAGTTGCACCGAAGTTGATTATTACTAATCAGGATGCCCAGATCGTTGATGCCATCAAAAGGTTTTTCCAACTACTCGGCACTGGTACTGTTTCTGGCATGTACGAAAACATATTGCTGAGCAACAAATCCCGATGACGAACAGTATGGAGAAGATATGGTCTCTGATTTCCATCATTGGTACACCTCTCATGACTGATGAATGAAAAAATATCATTTAGAAGAAGAAGAAGACGTTGGTTGTTGAAGATGCACAGACTGCGTGGACACTGGGTTAATGCATACTTAAGAATGTTTCTGTGCTGGAATGACAACCAGCCAGAAGTCTGAGAGTATTAATTCTTTCTTTGATGGTTTTTGTGAATGCAAACATGAAACTAGTGGAATTTTATACCAATATGATAAAGCTGTTGCTGCCCGTCGTAGTTCTGATCTCAACAAGACTTTCGAGTTTGAATTCTGTGCCCAACTGTACATCAAAATCCATATGAGATACAGGTTTCGAAGCTATATATCCCGAAGATTTTTCAGTTGTTCCAAAAGGAATGGGCAGTTGTAACGACGCTCTTTTCAGAAGAGTTGGACACGATGGACCTGAATTAAAATATCTGGTTGGTGATTTTTCAGAATCAAAAGACAATTGGGAAAAGGTCAGTTATGAGAAGCCTGATGAAGTTAATGTGTCTTGTAGTTGCTCATTATTCGAAATAGAGGGTATCCTTTGTAGACATATTCCGTGTATTTTGTGGCGCAATCACGTTTACACATATACCAGAATCATATATACTTCAGAGATAGAGGTTGGATGCTCTTTACAAAAATGTTGCAATTGAAAATGGCATTAGGCCTTTTCCCAGTCAAGGCACTCCAGGGACGGCTAGATTGTGGACACTTCGTTCCAAATTTAATGCAATTCTTGAAATGGTCGCCGATTCTGATGTCCATCTTTCAAAGTTGGGCGCAGTTTTGAAAAGATTTGCTGAAGAAACCAGTAATGAATACAAAGGCATGTCAGTAAATTATCAATCATCACAGTCTAAAACTAATATTAGTTCCAGTGGATCCGTCGTTATTCTGCGAGAGATGGTGAAGAATTGACTATATGCGATCCGATTGGTCCTGTACCAACCAAGGGAGGCCTAGAGCTGCATCCAGGCTTAAGTCTGGTTTTGAAGATTCTCTATCTCAGAAGGAAGTGAAGCATCGAAGATATGAAAACTTTCAAGAGCTGGGCCATTACAGAACTAGTTGTCCATTATTGGTATTAAATTAAACCGATTATATAATTCTTTCTAAAGTTTTATGTTTCAAATTCTTACTTTTCCTTTTAATTGCAGAAGAAGTAGTTTCATGTTGCGTCTACCTAGAACGAATAAAGTGTTCATTTGACAGCTTCAGTCATCAACTGCGACCATGGTGTTGGCCCAAAGGCCTTCCACTCTAGTTTTGATGATGATTAACTCATGTAGTTATGTGTACTAATAATCTTGTGATTTTAGTTTCAGATCTTTAATCAAGATATTAGTTGGTGAAAGCTTCCACACATCTTTCACATGTTGATTCAAGAGCCCGAGCGTCAAAGATCATATATAGCACTTGCTCGGTGAATCAAGGAGCTTTGGATCAAGCCGACTTGGAGATTGCGCTCTACAAGAAGACTTGGAGATTGCGCTCTACAAGAAGACTTAGGTATCCATAGTTTTAGTTTGTGTTTAGATCCTAATTGTAAAGATTAGATTAGTATGATATGCTCAAGTTCACAACACACACGTTTTATGTTTTGACATTGGTTTTCGGTTTTAGGTTTAACCGATCTTGGTTTTCATGAATAGATTTTTTATCAAAACAAGTTTACATGGTTTATGTATATTAGATTTGTTCTATATACATGCATGCTTCAATTGTTTAGACAAACTTTGCTTGATAATCTATTCCATGTGTTTTATGTTTTGGTATTTACAACAAAACATATTTTTGGACTTAATGACAAAAATCATGATATATATATGTTTCTTGTATATTGAATTTCTATTCATATACAATATGCTTCAAAGTGTTTAAATATCATATTTTTATCATGGATGAGTTTTAGACAATGTGTATTTTCTATTCAAAATACAAGGTTTTAGAAAATACGGTTTTTGGTTTTTGGCAAAATTTCTATGACACAAAAATAGTCAAATATGTTTGAAATTTGTGTTAGGATTTTTAACACAAGTTTGTATTTCAATATTAAATGATAAAACTATTTTTGTGAAATTTTAGAGATTTTGTAGGATTTATTAAAATATTTTTTACCTCAGTTTTCTGTCCTATTGCTCCCTGCCAGGCTAGTTCGGTCGACCGTAACGGTCGACCGCATGTAGCCGGTCGACCGTCACGGTCGATCGACGACGTGCACAAACCTGTGCACGTTTCTGGCACAGTCAGCGGTCGACCGGGACGGTCGACCGGAGCAGAATAGTCTGCTCACGGGATTATTCGGTCGACCGGGCCGGTCGACCGTTAGTTGCCAACGGTCAAAAATTGACCGTTGGACGGTCGACCGGGCCGGTCGACCGGAAGGCTATTTCTGACAAAAATTCTGTAAACGGCTAGTTTTCTAAATTGCCTATAAATACCCCATTTGAAAGAGTTTTTCTCTAAGAATTTTTGTGCGAAATTTTTCATACTCTCTGGTGTTTTTACAGCAATCAAAAGAAGTTTTTGAGCTCAAATTGAACAATACATTTGGTGTTTTTGTTAGGGTTTGGAAAATCAAAGAAAGGGTTTTTGGGAAAGGATTTTGATTGAACTTCTCTATCTTTGTTTCAGTTTTTCCCAAGGATTTTTCTTTATGATTTCTGATTTCCATTCCTTTGGTTTTCTCCACACTTGAGCAAAAATCTACTATCTATATCTATAGGATATTTGTGTGGGAAAAGATATTGTTTGTGGTTGTTGTTTGAAACCACTTAGTTGTAAACCCATTTCTTGCTTTGTGCCATTTCCCTCATTGTGTTGAGGAGGTTGTGCAAATTGGGTTGTGAGGAGTTTTGTGTAAGCTTGGTGCTAATCCCTCAAGTTGTGAGGTGATTGTTTGTTGTATTGGAGGAGTGCCTCAAGAAGGAGGTTGAGATTGTAAGAAGGGGAGTTGGGAACTCCTTGTAATTGTGATTGCCCCAAATCCTCGGTGGAGGTTCCCTTAGTGGGAGTCCTTAGTGGACAAGCTAGTGGATTGGAAATCCTTCGTGTGTCGAAGGCGGGGATGTAGAGCTGGGTGCTCGAACCTCGGAACATATCTCTTTGTTTGCGCTTGATCCATTGACTCTTGCTCTCTCTCTTTACTTTGTACAAATTGCTATATCTTATACTTGCTTGTGTGTGCATCATTGTTGTAATTGCAATTAGTTTTTAAATTCCGCATTAAGTTCACTAGATTAGCATTGTCACCTATTCACCCCCCCTCTAGGTGACTTTTCAATTGGTATCAGAGCTAGCGCTCCTGATATTTAGGTTTAACCACCTAGGAGTTAAGATCTTGGTTTGCTAATCTTCCTTGCATTTTCATTTGCACTCATACTAGTTTGCACTCATGGCTAGCCCTCCTATGTTTGACCATTTTAGACTTGATACTTGGAAGGTGGACATGACTAGGCATTTAAAAACACTAGGTCATCTAGTTTATCAAGCCATTACCATAGATGCCCTCCCAAATACTAGTAAGCATAAGAAGGCCAATGCACTTGCACTTCAAACACTTAGAGCATCTTTTGATAATAATCTCTTACTTGTTTTTGATAGTTTTAACTCGGCTTTTGCAGTTTGGAGCGTCTTGACATCTCCGGAGCTTCCAAGGATCATCAACAATATGAGGAGATCTAGGAGAGATGTATCCGAAGAGCCTTGTTTCATGGCATATGGGAATGACTCCCATGAGGTACAATCGGATTCTCAAATACATGATAGCTCTAGCTCTTATTGCCATGGATGTTTTGAGGTTCAAAATTTAAATGTTGAACTTGCTTCTAAGCTTGAAAAATTCTTGGAAAAACATAACTCTTTGAAAGAAAAACATTTTGATTTACAAAAGAAATGAAGGATTTATGCTCTACTTTTGAAACCGTTTTGCAAGAGAAAGAAGAGATTACTAGTGAATGTGACTCACTAAGATCTCAACTTGAAAATGCTTTAAAAGAAATTGAAGTTTTGAAAAATAAAAATGATTGTGATGATGTTGTAAAGCACAATGAGATTTATCTTCAAAATTGGATTTTACTTTTAAAGAAAATCTTACTTTGAAAAATGATATTGATTCAATTACTAGAGAATTGGATTTGGTTTTGATTAAAAATAAATCTTTGCAAAAAGAGATTGATGTTTGCCATGCTAATGTTGCTTCATGTTCTAGCACACCTATTGCATGCTCCACTTTGTCTTCTAGCATAGAAAATGATATAAATAATTTGAAGAAAAGTGTTGATTGTTTGGGCTCCACTTTGAGCCATTGTGCCATGAATCACACACGTTTGGAAACCTTGATTCGCAAGAAACAAGTTCCAACCTTGCATGCACACCCATCTAGGCATACACATGCTTCTCATGATCACCATCATCATATGTATGCTCACGTGTACACTTGTACACATTGTGGTCGAAAAGGCCACCTTGCTAGATTTTGTTATGATCGCATTTATCATGAAAATTTAGCAACTAATTTTGTTTGGGTGAGAAAGAAACTACCCCCGTGGACCCACTAGAAAATGGGTACCAAAAACCACCTCTTTGGCTTTTGATGTAGGTGGGAGCTCTCGCATCACGTGAGAGTGGAGGTACCTTGAGGTGGATGCGTTCCGAGCTTGAATGAGAACTATTTGGATGCTTCACTCTCAAGGAGATTAGGTGGAGATGACCACCATGTTTTGGAGAACTAGAGATGCACCTTCATTGGTTTGGTATCATTCTCTAACTCCCATTTATTATTTACATGCTTCTTAGATCATTCATTTATAGCATGATTGTGTTTTGATGTTCATTATGATTATGCCTTGTTCATTAGACTTGATATATACATGTTTAGTTACTTGAGCACCCATGTTTCATATGGATCTATATTTAGTGTTCACTTCTTGTTTAAGCTAACATGTATGCCCTAGATCTAATGCACATGCATATGCATAATGATCATATGATGTTCATGATTCCATGATTTTTGTTTAGATGATTATATGGATGTTTGTGATATATCTTGTGTGCATTTCATCGTTGCACTTTATTCATTCTTTGTTCGATCTATTCTCATACAACAAGGTTGCATTGCGCACCTCTAACCCATTCAAGGGGAATCAGGAGGAAGGAGTTCAGAACCCTTCACGGGGTATACGGCTCTTAGTCTTGTTTTGAGAGATCGTTGCATCATACATCCATCTTAGTTTTAAAAGGTCATTAATACTTCATATTTTGATTAATATGATCATATTGATTTTTGACCCGTTTTATGCCTCATAATTTGATTACTTGCTTGAATGTTAGTTTTCATTAAGACTAGGATTTATACTTGTACAACTAGTGAGCTACAAATAGACCTTTATATATTTGTGCTTGAACGCTCATTTGTAGTCATTTGATGTACTAGTATAGTCTAGTTTTGATGATTCATGCATTTGACTTGTATTCCTCATTTTTAATGTGTTTCTATGACCATGTTGGTTGACTTCATGTATATGTCTATCTTGTCCAAATTATTGTTTATACATATACATCCTTGAGCCACGTGCCTTCATGCATATACTTTTGTGGACTCTTCATGTTTGGGATATGTATGTATACTTTAGTTTGTACATGACATACATATGCCTTGAAGTTTAAATCATTATGATGATTTCCATGTTTGATTGCGATTTCAATTGATATGATGATTTCAATATATTACATGATTCACTATTATATCAAGATTTGATAATTTCTATATTAAGCTTAATTGTCCTTTTTCATGATGAAATGTATTTCACATTACACTTGTTCACTCACTTTATTATGTTTCTCATGATTGTGTTTTTCATGAGTATGATATGAGCTTTATGGACTTTGAGTGTTTAGTGATCTTGTGAATTTCATGTTTCATGAAAAATCCATTTTGTTTTATCTTGAAGGATTCTACTAGTTTTTCAAATTTTCATAAACTAGTTCATATTCTTCACTTTGGTAGTGATTTTCAAACATACTCTATTTTCAAATCTATTTTTGAAAAACCCCTACCATCGATGGGCGGTTGGATGGGAGATCATGTTCTTGTATGCTTTATAATGAAAATCCTTTTTATCTTGAACCATGATTGGGTGGTAGGTTATATGAGTCATACACTTGTATTTATTGTTGTTTCAATTGGTATCATTGAATTCTTTCAATTGGTATCGATATGACATCTTTTTGTATACTCATATATGTTTATATTTTATATATGTATGCTTGCACTTCATATAGTATCAAATTTCAATTGATATCTATCTTTTACATACATATATAGATGATTTATTTGTGCTTCAAGATATCACAAATTTTGTTTATGCTTAGCTTGAACTTTTCAAATTGAAACAATGTTAAAGCAAATTTTCAATTGATTTAATTTCAATTGGTATCTTGTATTTTAAAGAATAATAGTTTCATTTGATATCAAGATTTGTTTTTAAGGAAATTCAAAATTAGTATTGTTTAATTCCAAAATTGGTATCTAGCTTGTTTGTTTACAATTGGTAGGTTATTTGTTTACTTACTAATTGGTATCAAGATTTTCATTGGTATATGTTCTCATTTTTTATTTCAATTGATTTGTTTTTTTCAATTGGTATCAATATACACTTCATTGCCACATTTTTTTTTTGGTATCATATTTGTTTTAACCCTTTTTGATGATTGACAAAAAGGGGGAGAAGAATTTGAGTTTTATATGCATATTTGTGTTTGCATATAGTTTACATTTGATGAAAAGAAGCCTTGTTTATATGCATGTCTATGCATGTTTTATGTTTCATTTTTATTGGTATCAAGAGCATGTTTTGATATTGTCTTAAACACATATAAACATGTTTTAAGAACATTCATTGCATATCTTATATGTTTTATTGTTATGCATGAGTTAAGGGGGAGCTTCTTTGAAGCTTTACTTTAATCCATGCATATATAACTCCATGAGTTTTGTCATCATCAAAAAGGGGGAGATTGTTGGCCCAAAGGCCTTCCACTCTAGTTTTGATGATGATTAACTCATGTAGTTATGTGTACTAATAATCTTGTGATTTTAGTTTCAGATCTTTAATCAAGATATTAGTTGGTGAAAGCTTCCACACATCTTTCACATGTTGATTCAAGAGCCCGAGCGTCAAAGATCATATATAGCACTTGCTCGGTGAATCAAGGAGCTTTGGATCAAGCCGACTTGGAGATTGCGCTCTACAAGAAGACTTGGAGATTGCGCTCTACAAGAAGACTTAGGTATCCATAGTTTTAGTTTGTGTTTAGATCCTAATTGTAAAGATTAGATTAGTATGATATGCTCAAGTTCACAACACACACGTTTTATGTTTTGACATTGGTTTTCGGTTTTAGGTTTAACCGATCTTGGTTTTCATGAATAGATTTTTTATCAAAACAAGTTTACATGGTTTATGTATATTAGATTTGTTCTATATACATGCATGCTTCAATTGTTTAGACAAACTTTGCTTGATAATCTATTCCATGTGTTTTATGTTTTGGTATTTACAACAAAACATATTTTTGGACTTAATGACAAAAATCATGATATATATATGTTTCTTGTATATTGAATTTCTATTCATATACAATATGCTTCAAAGTGTTTAAATATCATATTTTTATCATGGATGAGTTTTAGACAATGTGTATTTTCTATTCAAAATACAAGGTTTTAGAAAATACGGTTTTTGGTTTTTGGCAAAATTTCTATGACACAAAAATAGTCAAATATGTTTGAAATTTGTGTTAGGATTTTTAACACAAGTTTGTATTTCAATATTAAATGATAAAACTATTTTTGTGGAATTTTAGAGATTTTGTGGGATTTATGGAATATTTTTTACCTCAGTTTCTGTCCTATTTGCTCCCTGCCAGGCTAGTTCGGTCGACCGTAACGGTCGACCGCATGTAGCCGGTCGACCGTCACGGTCGAGCGACGACGTGCACAAACCTGTGCACGTTTCTGGCACAGTCAGCGGTCGATCGGGACGGTCGACCGGAGCAGAATAGTCTGCTCACGGGATTATTCGGAGTTGCCAACGGTCAAAAATTGACCGTTGGACGGTCGACCGGAAGGCTATTTCTGGCAAAAATTCTGTAAACGGCTAGTTTTCTAAATTGCCTATAAATACCCCATTTGAAAGAGTTTTTCTCTAAGAATTTTTGTGCGAAATTTTTCATACTCTCTGGTGTTTTACAGCAATCAAAAGAAGTTTTGAGCTCAAATTGAACAATACATTTGGTGTTTTTGTTAGGGTTTGGAAAATCAAAGAAAGGGTTTTTGGGAAAGGATTTGATTGAACTTCTCTATCTTGTTTCAGTTTTTCCCAAGGATTTTTCTTTATGATTTCTGATTTCCATTCCTTTGGTTTTCTCCACACTTGAGCAAAAATCTACTATCTATATCTATAGGATATTTGTGTGGGAAAAGATATTGTTTGTGGTTGTTGTTTGAAACCACTTAGTTGTAAACCCGTTTCTTGCTTTGTGCCATTTCCCTCATTGTGTTGAGGAGGTTGTGCAAATTGGGTTGTGAGGAGTTTTGTGTAAGCTTGGTGCTAATCCTCAAGTTGTGAGGTGATTGTTTGTTGTATTGGAGGAGTGCCTCAAGAAGGAGGTTGAGATTGTAAGAAGGGGAGTTGGGAACTCCTTGTAATTGTGATTGCCCCAAATCCTCGGTGGAGGTTCCCTTAGTGGGAGTCCTTAGTGGACAAGCTAGTGGATTGGAAATCCTTCGTGTGTCGAAGGCGGGGATGTAGAGCTGGGTGCTCGAACCTCGGAACATATCTCTTTGTTTGCGCTTGATCCATTGACTCTTGCTCTCTCTCTTTACTTTATACAATTGCTATATCTTATACTTGCTTGTGTGTGCATCATTGTTGTAATTGCAATTAGTTTTTAAATTCCGCATTAAGTTCACTAGATTAGCATTGTCACCTATTCACCCCCCTCTAGGTGACTTTTCAGGTCGCACAGCGAAGTGAGATTCATGTCGCATACTGCGACCTGCGTGTCATTATAAGTAGATTTTTATATCCTTTTTCACATCTATTGTACTTTTTGTAAACAGTTGTACTTTAAAGTTTCACTGTGAAAATGTTGGCCTATATAGTTTACCTTTAGTTCATTGAACATAGACAGCGACTTTGGTCGCAAATATAAGCAGTGTATGGGGATAATTGCGACCGTGGTCGCAGTGTTTCATTGCACGGGAAATTGGTTTGTTGCTTTTCAACTGTCCCCCGTCTCTTGGTATTATTATAACATTTGAATATAGTTGAAATTTTTCGCTCAAAATCCATTTCGACAATTTTGCCCTATGTCGTGCTTTAGTCCACTGAACATAAAATAACACTGCGACCATGGTCGCATTCATAGTTGCCCATTTGAATGTCGACTTTCTCGATGTCTAAACCAGTTTCATAACTGCGACCAGAGTCGCAGTTGGCACACGTTATTTTTTTTTTTGACTACGACAATAGTCGCAGTGTATCCCTTTTTATTTAATTTAACATCCATTTCGACAATTTTGCCCTATGTCGTGCTTTAGTCCACTGAACATAAAGTAACACTGCGACCATGGTCGCAGTCATATTTGCCCATTTGAATGTCGACTTTTTCGATGTCTACACCAGTTTCATAACGCGACCAGTGTCGCAGTTGGCTCACGTTATTTTTTTTACTGCGACAATAGTCGCAGTGTATCCTTTTTATTTAATTTTAACATCCATTTCGACAATTTTGCCCTATGTCGTGCTTTAGTCCACTGAACATAAAGTAACACTGCGACCATGGTCGCAGTTCATACTTGTCAATGAACTTAGAACTTCGACAATTTCGACAATAAATGGCTTAGAACTTGGCACTGTAGTTCCATGTTGCGTCTACCACATGAATAAAATTAGTGAAAAAGGTACAGCAGTTGAACCAAGATTAAGTAATAAAAATTATAATTCACACAATTAACATTACAAAACAGGCTTATATATTTATAAAAATCAAAATACAAATTTAAAAGTGCTAATCTACTCGTCCTCGTCATCACCATCATAATCAGATTCGTCCTCTATATTATGACTGTGTTCGTCTTCCGTATCGCTTTCCTCCTCTTCCTCCTCTTTACCAACAATCTCCTCTTCACTTTCTTTCTCTTCATAGCAGTATTTTGGTTCATCAATGAACTCCCAGAACGGGTCGTCTGTATCAAGCTCATCCTCTGACCCGTAGCGAGGGATCGATTCGGAACTATACATCCAATCATCATTAGATGATTGGCTTCTTTCTGGTGAAGATGGTGAAGAAGACATTTTTGAATCTTTTTCTGAATATTGAAAGAGACGAATTTCAGCAAAACCTATTTAGTATGTTTGTAATCCTCTATTGATGACCCTTTATATATTCTTAATTCCGAAATTCCAAAAGGTTTATGCTATCAAACGACGTGAACATGTCCTAAATTTATTTTCTGCCTTTTTTCATAAATTGTATACTTTCCAGGCGACTGTTCAGTTTTCGAAAACAGTTAAAAAGTTAATATATTATTACATGAAGTTACTTTGTACTTTGAACACGTGAAGATTATTATTTTTTTAATTTCTTATGGTAGAAAAAGACAAGGAGGATTATGTTTACGTATCATTAGATTAATGAAGTTAATAAAATTAAAACATATATGAAGGGCTATGTGTATAAAAACTTTGGTGTCCCGATTATGACAATGCGACCACGGTCACAGTGCGATCTGATATATGATTCAATAACTGCGACCGCGATCGCTGTCGCGATTATATTATCGCAATATAAGCAAACGATGCCACTCCATAGGTCATGACTGCGACTTTGGTCACAGTACAAATTCTAAACTCATGTTTGTTTCTAATATCAATGCGAATTAGTAACATGCACTGTGTAACAGCAATAAAATGAAAATAAAGAAATCTCAGTGGATTGTCTAACAAATGAATAAAAATGTTTATAAATTAATTAATAAAACCAACAGACCAGTTTTACATCTATTGTTACATTTATCAAAAAAATGAGGAACATCAATGAATTAATAATATTATAATTAAAAATTATGTCAATTGTCAGTCTTCAAATATCATCCTTCTTATAATTTTTGTTTCTTCATCCCAACTTTTCTCTCTATCTGCGAGTATCATGTATGCAAGCTCGCTTCTTAGTCTCTGTACATCGGCAGCCGTCACAGTATCAATAGCTGATAGACTACCAAATGCTATACTTTCCATGTACTTGCATACATATACAACGCAATCAACACTGAAAATTGTACAAGAAAATCATTAAATGAAATTAGATTTTTGTACTCAAGAAAAGCAGAAAATATGTTAGGTAAATGTCACAAAAAAATACCTGTTTGCTTGTTGGGGGCGTTTTGCGTATTTTATATATTTTTTTCATTAATTATTGAAATCAATTTCAAAATTCTGTAATAACCTTTCTTTCTGCAATGTCAATAGAAAAAAAATATCAATATTAATCAAATTAAATGCAAGTATTCAGTAATCGCAATATTAAAAATCAACTCACCATTGTTCTTGCATCTGTTTGATAAAGTTTTAATATACTACTTGATTTTTCAGCTGGAACCAAAGAGTTGTAAAAAATCCACTCTTATGTATGGCAATCAAATAGCAACAAGGTTCAGTGAAATCTGGGTTCCTTGGCACTGTGTTTGTGATTGATCATGAAGAATATGTACTGCACATCAATTGTTCAATTTTTCAACAACTGCTTGATGAAATAATCTTCAAGATCTCTGCTTTTAGATACAACACCGTGCTGTGAATAACAAAATTAAATTCAAAATGAATTTAAAGTATAAAAAACAATATGAAAACCAGGTGTTATTCTGACAAGACAACAGACTACAATCTTGGTCGCATTGTTTTTAGTTAATATACTTTACGATGCGACCTTGATCACCATCATCAGTATCCATGTTTAATTTTAAGGATTCCTTAGCAACCCCATCTGTTATATTAACATGCACTGCGACCAAGGTCGCAATGTTGTTATTGACTAAGACTGTCGCTACAACTGCGACCAAGGTCGCAACCTTCATTACTCAATTGATATTCATAGGATTAATAATATTCTCGACTGCGACCTAGGTCGCAGTACATTCGTTATGTCTTATCTGCACTAAAGGCGACTAGGAGAATATTTAACCTTCAAAAATTTAATTTACTAAATTAATTAGAAAATTGATATTTCAATTAACTGTAAAGGAGAAAATAGATGTTTACCTAAGCTTCGCTTCGAAAGAATATACTTTTTAATCCTCCTCTTTTCTCTAGATGCTTCATGTAGAAATGAATTATATTGGCATCTTAATCTCTACTGAACTTCAGGTCCTCAATGTCATTTTTTGTAACAATTATTCCGTTGTCAGTATCCTGAAATACAGTAGAACTGTAAGAAAAAAGAAAAGGTTAATAATTATATTTTCTAATATAAATATCTAATTTTCTTTTGATATGATTTTACATAAAATTAATTAACTTACTCAGAGAAGGTCTTGTCCAAGAAATTTTTGATGAGAGCTTATTGATGTGGCTGCAGAATTCTGTGCGCAGTGGTTTCAGTCAATTCCCCGGTTGTTGGCTGAGTGTCTGAAGCATGTTTGCGGCCGAAACCAGTGGCAGAAGTCTGAGCCGCAGACTGTGAAAAAGGATCTTCATTATTTTCTTTCTTTGTTTGGAATAAACGAAGTCGGAGTCATCGCTATCTCTTTCAGCGCGCTTGCGTTCTTTGACTCCCCTTTCTATCGTTCCTTTAGAGGAATCTAAAACTTTTCTTTTTAAGGATTGCTTCCGAGCGGAGTCTGTTCTTGAATTTTTTCTTCAGAAGCTCTGTCTTTTGGAGTTCAAGTATCTGTTGAGTTATATTTGAAGAAAAAGTGGGGAAATCTTCCCCAGCAATAGTTACTTTAAATTCAGAACCTTGATTTCCTCCTCTTCTATTTTTTTTCTTTTGCTCTTCTTCGTGCTTCTCTATCTGCTCCCTCATCCTTTTCTACTTCTTCTCCTCTTCCCCCTTCCTTCTCCTCTCCTCTTCTTTCATCCTCTCCTTCTTCTCTTCCACCTCTTTCTTCCTTTTCTCCTCAATAATTTTACGATTTTTCTCCTCCTGCGCCTCAGCTGCCTCTTCTTCTCCTCCTCTTCCTTCCTCGTCTTCTCCTTCTGCTGCTCCTCCTCTTCCTTCCTCCTCTTCTCCTTCTCTTGCTCCTCCTTTCCCTCCTCCTCTTCTCCTTCTCCTTCTCCTTCTCCTCCTCTTCCTCCTTCTCTTCTCCTTCTCCTTCTCCTCCGCAGCAGTGGCTGCTCTCAGCAGCTCTTCTCCTTCTTCTTTCACTTTTAATTTCCTCTGTTGCTTTTTAATTTTCTTTTCTCTCTTTTCTTTTTTTCTTTAATTCAGCCTTTAGTGTTTTCTCAGTCTCCATTTTTTTAATTTTTCTTTCTAGCTGATAAACATATGCTCTAAAGTACTGATTTTCATTCCTCAAAAGTTCAATTTCTTCAGCTTGTTCATCCCGTGGTGCTGGCAAATAACCTGCAATAGTTGGTTCTTGTTCACTTGTTCGTTCCTCAACTATTTCGGCCGGTTCTGGTTCCGTTTCCGCTGGGATGTTAGCTTCATTATGTGTATCTTCTTCTTCTTCTTCTTCTTCTTCTTCTACCTCTCCTCCTTCAACAGGAAGGCCAATCATATTTCTTTCATCATTAGAAATGTTGGCTATCTGACACAAAATCTGAAATAAAAAAATAAACTGAAATCTTATAGAAATCTTATAGTTGTACCGCAGATGAATGAAACATTTACTAGAATAGCTAACAAGGAACTGCGACCTAGGTCGCAATTATAAGCATTAAATCAGACAAATAAATCCTTACTGCGACCATGGTCGCAGCACATATCAATGAAATAAATATAACTGCGACTTTATTTACAATGACTTATCAAGGAAATGCGACCATGGTCGCACACCATTGTGCTACACATAAATTGAACTGCGACCGAGATCGCACTCCATTTTAATGTATAAAATTTTAATCAACAGTATATGATCGCTAACATTTAAAAACTTACGATATGTGCATCAAGCTCGTTTAGATCAAGTTCAAGCAGAGCTCTACTAATGTTTTGGAGGTCTCATCTTACTGCTCGTAGGTTTTGTCCTCCAAACCAGACCTCAGCTCAAAAATAAGAGCCCTTTCACAGAGCTAATACTGCAAATTGCATAATTACATTAGTTTACACAAATATTCACAATATATAAAGAAATTTCATACAATGTTTGACAAATATGATATTCATACTTACAATAATTTGCATGGAGCATCCTTGCAGCTCGTACGTGGTGTGCCTGAAGATGTCCATTG